>JAANYP010003618.1:0-222110 GCA_020465985.1 Centrapalus pauciflorus | reverse complement strand
AACGGCTGAAGTTCAGAGTGTTTGAGAGAGTATGGAAGGCAGTTGTGTTCTTTGACAAACTCCATGGATGATCAAACGATGGTTTAGGGTTTGAAAGAAGAATGTGTGATTCGTTCAGAGAGAAAGCAGAAGGCCGTGGAAGAAAAATATGTAACTGGTAGTTACAACTGAACGAAACCGGGACCTTTAAAGGTTTCGAAAAGGTTGGGTCCCGCGCACACATTTGAAAAATTACCCAAATACCCTGCACACTTTGAAAGATCAAGTGAAAATAACTAGCAGCCCGAGAAAATGAACTAGCAGCATGAGAAAATACTCATGCTGTTAGTGTAAAATTGTGCAATTTTTTCAATGGAATAGTGTCTCCCCCTTAAATTAGCATACTGAGTCGATAATAATGAAAACCAATTAATCCATGTTTACCATACCAATATTTGATATTAGGAAAGTGAACCTTCCCACATCAAAAGGTTTTGTAAATAGATCAGCTAGCTGATCATCTGTATGTATTTTGGTAACTTGGATTAACTTCTTTTTCATTACAATCTCTGATGAAGTGAAACCTGATTTCTATATGCTTGGTTTTTGGGAATTTCACTGGGTTTTGCACAATGCTAATTGCACTTGAATTGTCAATATAAATAGGAGTGGATAAGAAATTCATACCATAGTCTCTTAGCTGATTTTGAATCCACATTACCTGGGAGCAGCAGCTTGCAGCTGCTACGTATTCTGGTTTAGTGGATGATGTGGAGACAGTTGTTTGCTTTTTGCATTGCCAAGAGACCAGTCTTGCTCCTAAGTATTGACATCCACCAGTTGTGGATTTCCTGTCAATGTTGCATCCACCATAGTCACTGTCAGAATAAGCAGTTAGTTCAAAAGGAGAGTCCTTAGGATACCATAGGCCTAAATGTGGTTGGCCTTTAAGATATCTAAAGATTCTCTTAACAGCAACCAAGTGAGAATCCTTTGGAGAGCATTGAAACCTAGCACACACACAGACAGCAAACATAATATCAGGTCTGGAAGATGTTAGATACATGAGAGATCCTATAAGGGATCTGTATAGATGAATGTCCACATCTATGCCATCTTTGTCTGTATGGAGCTGTTTATGAGGATCCATTGGAGTGCTTGCAACCTTTGTGTCTTGATAGCCAAACTTTTCCAGTATGTCTTTGACATACTTTAATTGACTTATGAATAGACCAGTAGGCTTCTGTTTGACCTGCAGCCCTAGAAAGAATGTGAGTTCCCCCATTGAACTCATTTGAAACTTTTTGTGCATTAGGGCCTAAAAATCTTTGCACAACCTATCATTAGTTGAGCCAAAGATGATGTCATCAACATAGATTTGGACAAGAAGAATCTCAGCTTTGATGGATTTAGTGAAAAGTGTTTTGTCCAGAGTGCCTCTCTTGAATCCATTCTGTAGAAGATATAATGACAGTGTGTCATACCATGCTCTGGGGGCTTGGTGAAGACCATAGAGAGCTTTGTCTAGCTTGTACACCCTGTCTGGATACTTGTAGTCTTCAAAACCAGGAGGTTGACACACATACACTTCCTCTTCAATTGTCCCATACAAGAAAGCAGACTTAACATCCATTTGATACACTTTAAAGCCTTTGAAACTTGCATATGCTAGAAATAGTCTGATGGCTTCAATTCTTGCTACTGGAGAAAAGACATCATCATAATCTATTCCTTCTTCTTGAGTGTACCCTTGTGCTACTAGTCTTGCTTTGTTCTTGATGACTATCCCTCTCTCATCCTTCTTGTTTCTGAACACCCATCTTGTACCTATTGCTCTCTTACCTTTAGGAAGATCCACCAGAGTCCATACATTCTGAATTTTGAACTGTAAAAGCTCTTCTTGCATAGCTTCAATCCACGATGAATCTTTTAATGCTTCTGATGCCTTTTTAGGTTCCAATTGAGACATGAAACAGGCATGTTCAAAAGCTGCTAGACTGAATTCAGGAACTGCTTGTTCAGCAGCAGCAGTCTCATTGTGAACCATCTTCCTTGTTTGAACAGGAGTGCTTGGATCACCTAGTATTTGATTGAGAGGGTGATACTTATGAACTCTTAGTGTGGGCTCTCTCTCTATTTGGAAGGACGTTCCAAGGTTTGTGTCATCTCCATCAGAACCAGTGAATGGTTCAGTTTCTGGAACAACTTGAGTTTCTAGGCTAACAGCTTGAGAAGCTGTTGGGACTGCTAGCCTAGAAACTGGAGCTGTTTCCTTTTGTGTTGGAGCTGTGCTGTCAGGACTTGGGAATGGCACTTCAGTGTTGGGATTTGCATCATGTTGAGTGCTCAGGACCCCTGGAGGATCACATGACAGAAGTGGTAGAGTGGTGAAATCATCCCAACTTGTTGAATCTGCAGCAGTCTGAAACTTTGTGCCAACAGCATGAGAAATTGTATTGGCAGCATGAGAATTTTTGTTAGCAGCTTCAACCCTGTATGCATCAGCTTCTGCAGTAAACTCAGCAAAGCTCAGAGAATTTGTTAGTGAATCTAAATCAAATAACCAATCAGGACCAGTGCCTTTGATGTTAGCAGTATTTTCATTAAATTCAACATTGGCACTTTCTTCAATTGTTTTAGACACACTGTTGTATACTCTATAGGCTTTGCTTTGAGTTGAGTATCCTACAAAGAATCCTTCTTCAGCTTTACTCTCAAACTTCCCTAAGTGAGTCTTGGTGTGAAGAATAGTACATGGGCATCCAAAAGGCTTGAAGAAAGCTATTAGGGGACTTCTGTTATGGAATAACTCATAAGGAGTTTTTCCTTGAGATTGGACAACTTGAACCCTATTTAGAACATAACAGGCTGTATTAACAGCTTCTGCCCAGAAGGTCATTGGCAGATTTGAATCAGCTAGCATTGTTCTAGCAGCCTCAATTAATGTTCTATTCTTTCTTTCAGCTACACCATTTTGCTGTGGTGTTCTTTGTGCACTATATTGTCTAGCAATGCCTTTGGACTCACAGAAACTGTTTAGAATTTGATTTTTAAATTCAGTTCCATTGTCTGATCTTATCACCTTAACTTTGGAATTGGATTGGTTTTCTATCTTAAGGATAAAAGACTTAACAAGCTCAGCAGTTTCATCTTTTGATCTAAGAAAGTAAACCCAAGTAAATCTGGTGAAATCATCAACAATGACTAAACAGTATGCCCTTTTATTCAAACTCAAAACAGATGTTGGACCAAATAGATCCATATGTAACAACTGAAGAACAGATGAGATTGAATTTACTTCTTTGGCCTTATGAGAAGTTTTGTGTTGCTTACCTTTAAGACATGCTACACAATGATCATCCCAAATGAACTCCTTTTGTGGTAATCCTCTTACCAGATTCTTTTTAACTAAATCATTCATGGACTTGAAGTTCATGTGACACATCCATCTATGCCAAAGAGCAGATTCATTTGATGATGCTTTGGATATTAAACAGCTTAAAGTATTTGATTTAGTCAAGAGAGCTGTGTCCAGGCAGTAAACATTGTCCTTTCTTGGTGTTCTAAGTAAAACAAGATTTTCAGGAATTTTGAAATCCTTTGAAAGAACAATGCACTCAGAATCTGTGAACAGAACAATGTTTTGTTTGTCACAGATTTGAGAGACACTCAATAAATTGTACTTCAGTTGTTCAACATACAGAACATCATGGAATGTCATGTTGCCTGCATTCACAGTGCCTTTACCTGTAACTTTACCTCCTTTTGAGTTGCCTCCAAATGCAACAAAACCTCCATCAAAGCCGTTGAAATTTGACAAGCATTCAGAATTGCCTGTCATGTGCCTAGAGCATCCACTGTCCAGATGCCATCTTGTTCTATGAGGAGACCTGTGGTTGCCCTGCACAAATAACAGCTTAGTTAGTAGTGGAGTAAACCCAAACCAAATTGGTTTTGGGTTGGCCTTGTACATTGACATAACTAAAAACTGTTTTTGACTTCTTATACTTGGTGAGATCTACTGATGGAGTCTTTGGAGAGTATTTAGTGATAATATGAGGTATCCAACTATTTTGATCATCTTTTCTTCTGACAGTCTCAGATGATTCACTAGCAGCTCCAGTTTGATGACCAGCAGCTTGAGCTGTGTTTGTAGTGCTAACAGTTTCAGTTTTTGCACTAACAGCATCAGATTTTGACTTAGCAGTCTGATCTTTTGCATTAGCAGTTTGAGCAACAGATTTGTCCTTGACACACCACATTTGTTTAAAACTTGATTTAGGCTTTGCCAAAACTTGTTTTTGATGTGTGGACTGTTTTTTATTAACTTTTGAGAATCTGTGATCAACTGTTTTCTTTGGAGCTGCTGTGGAAGGTTTCACTTTTGAGTGCTTTGCCTGATTAGGATTTGATTTTGTGTGATGCACAGTCTGTTTTGCAACAGCTGGTTTGTAAAAACAATCCTTGGCTAAGTGATTCTTCCTTCCACAGTGAAAGCATCTTTTGACAGTTTGAATTGGAACACCAGACTTTTCTGTCAATTTCTGGTTCTTGTTTCTCTGGTTTCCTCTTACCTGCTGTTGTTTAGGAAACTTTTGAACACCATGCTTTTGGCATGTGTAGATAGAAACAGTTTACCTCTTTTAGTTCCTTTTGATGAAGATGCAGTGTTACAGTTAGAATGTACAGAAACTTGAGGAGTAGCATTGCATACACTCATCTTCTCTTTTCCTTTCTTACTGGGAACTTGGACTTCTATGGGTGCACTCTTTGTGTCACAGTCTCTATTTTGACTCTTATCTTCTTTTAATTCAGGACTGTTATCAAGGATAGGATCTACAATAGTCATAGACTCATCCAGTGGTTCATTGACAAGTCTATCAGCAACCTCACTCATTGGGTGTATGTACTTGTTGTTGTATGGAGGAGGAGTAGCTCTGTATCCTATTCCTTCATTGGGATTGACCTGAGATTTGACTCTATCTTTGAATTGAACTTCCATTAGGTGTTCTAGCTTTTGATTTGCTAACTTGAAGTTGCCTAGATCTATGTTAACAGATTCCAGTTTCTCATTAGCCTCTAACACCTTCTGTTCAGTTTCTTCTACCTTTTTATTCAGAGATTCTATTTTCTTATTGAGTTCCTTTTTCTCCCATTCATGATAGTTTCTATCATACCCCATTTGAATCTCATTATCCTTATAATCATTTATCTGTTTTTCCAGATCTTCTATGGCTTGCATATATTCATATCTCCTTTCTTCCATCTTAGCTAGAGTTTTGCACATGCTCTCATTATGATCTCTGTACTTTTTAACCATATTTTTGCATGATTGAGAGCAGAGTTTAGAATTTACCTCAGATGGTAGTTCAGTGGAGGAGACATTTGATGTTTCTGCCATAAGTGCTTGATTTTGAAATTCTTCCTCTGTCTGATCACTCCAGTCAAACACATTGTCTTCTTGAGAGACAAGTGCTGTTGATGAGGACGCTTGGATGGGCTGTGAAGTCCTTGATGGCTGTTGACCTTGAGATCTACATTCTCTGGCAAAGTGACCAAGCTTATGGCATTTATAGCATTCCACTTTTGATTTATCAAAAGATGGTTTGCCTTCTGTCTTGGCTTGAAAGTTGGCCCTACCAGTTCTTTTCAGAAATCTTTTGGCTCTCATGGTCAGCATTGCATGTTGCCACTTTAAATCCATCTCTTCAAGATCATCTGGATGAATTTGTTCCAAGTCTTCAACATTTAGAGCAAATAATCCATCATTGGCAACAAATGCCTCATAGTGAGTTTCAGCAGGATTGCCATCACCACCTGAAAAAGAATCACAGTTATTAGATTTTTCAGAAGACAGAAGAGCAGTGTTGTGATTATAAGAAAAGGATTTCTTTTTAGCATCAATCTCAGTCTCAAACACTCTTAGACTGTTATACAGATCATCCAGTTCTATCTCATCAAGAGTGTCTTTTGTTCTCCACTGTGCAGCATAGACTGTCCATTCTTCTCCAAGAGATCTGAGAAACTTTCTGTTGACTTCATCTTGATCCAGATTGACCTTTGCACTTTCCATTTCACTTATCAGTTTGTTGAACCTGTCAAAGATTTGAGTGAGGTTTTCATTCTTGCCACCAGAAAAGTTTTCATACTGCTGTTTCAAGAGGTCTTTTTGATTTCTCTTGGTACTGGCATTACCAGCAAACCTCTTCTCTAAGGCATTCCAAAGAGAGTGAGCAGTATAAAACTTTTTGAACTGATGTTGATAAGCATTAGGAATGGCTATTTGTAATAGTGTGAGTGCTTTCACTTCATTCATTCTAGCCTTCCTTTCAAGTTCAGTTTTTGGAGGGGTTTTGACTGGTTTTCCCTCAGCATCAAGTTCTGGATCAACTACAGGGGGGAATTCAACAGCTTCCCATATGGCATAATCAATGAATTGAATGTGCTGTTGAATCCTGAGTTTCCACATCTCAAACTCAGTGGGCTTGAGCATAGGCACTATGAGTCCTTGCCCAGATCCACTGCTGCTATTTTCAAATTCCATTGTAAAAGATTAAAAATTTGAAAGAAAGTTTTCGACTTTGAAAAACAAAGAACAACCTGGCTCTGATACCACTTGTCAGGATCTAAAACTAAATAACCAAGATTAACTGATTTGAAATTTATCAGAGTATAAATCAATAATCTTGCTTTGAATCAAAGTTTAATTAAGAAGTTTGCGGAAGAACACTTAATTATTTTAACAAAAACTTTCAGAACCAATGAAACATAAAACATAAGAAGTAATCAAGACTGTTTGTATTGAATTCAATGATTACAATCACCTCTAATCTGTTTTGACTAGACGAAGAACACAGACTGTTCTTAGGGTTTTACAACCTTAGAGGCTTGAGAAAACTTAATCAACAAAGCAATTACAGACTCAAAATATGTAGAAAACTTCTATTCAATAGAAAACCTATTCTGTCTATTTATATTGCTTTTTGGACTTGTTTCCTTGAAGGACTATGACTTCTCTGATAGTAGATATGCTGGAATCTTCATGTAGATATCGTTTCCTGAAAATCAGTACTTTCTGTTTATGAAACTGTTGAGCAGCTTGAATCTCTTGACAGCATGAACTGAGCAGCTTGAGTTGTTTTGCTCTGGCAGCTTGAACTTTTACACTGGCAGCTCGAGTTTCTTCAACTAGCAGCATGAACTTTGTATTTACATGAAAAATCTACTAACAGTCTGAGAAGTCTAACTAACAGTTTGAACATACTTAAATTATTTCCCAACACATGGGATCAAATGAAACGAGAATTCCTTAATGAATATTACCCCATTAGTAAAACAGCCAAGAAAAGAATGGAAATTACCGGATTTAAACAAAAACCGGCGAACAATTCTACCAAACGTTCGATCGTATGAACGAATTACTGTGAGTTTGTCCACAACAAGAGGTACCCAAATGGATGCTTATCAAAACATTCTTTGATGGTGTGAGTCAAGAAAGTCGTAATATGATTATACCTGCCACAGGAGGCACATTTTTAGGTAAAGAAGACGATGAAGCTTGGGAGTTGCATAGTCAACTCGGTAAAGGTCTTAAAGTCCAAGCTGGTTCTGAAAATAGCATAGGATTTCAAGTTATGGGCATAGATAATGCCTGGAAACGTGAGGTCAAAAGTGAGAATTCAGAATTAGGAAAGAAAATGGATCAATTGATGAAGGGTCTTTCAAACCCTAGTGCATCAATTAATTGTGTGACATGCGGAGATCCATCACATCATTCCGAAGCATGTCCTCAAGTGCAATCCACTGAGGAATTTGCTATTGAAGTTTACGGATTTAGAGCTCATCGAGAGAGGGATAATCCGTTTTCGGAAACATACAATCCGGGGTGGAGAAACCATCCCAATTTTCGATGGAAAAATGATCAGCCTACCGATCATCAATCCAAGCCAAGATATGAACCACAAAGAGAGAATATAAATATGGTTCAACTTCAGCAGCTAACGATTAGCGATATTATAAGTCAAATCATCGTGATCAACCATAATTCCATGTAGAAACAAATATGAATTCTGCGCAATTTGTAGAATTTGCTGAATTTATGAAACAACAATCAGCTATCAGTACTAAGACCATCGAGATTTTAACTCGCCAGATGGGTCAGATAGCTAAATCGCTCACCAGGACTGAGGAGGGGAAGCTTCCTAGCAATAATTTTCCAAATCCTTCACATGCTCATCATCATAATAAAGATGCCTAAAGAGAAAGAGGCAGAACAAGATACCGACACTGAAGTCGTGTATGAGGAGAAAGAGAGATCCAAAGAAAAAAGAGATTTCTAAGAAGGTTTCTTTTAAAGAGCCAATTAAAGCCGATATTCCAACACCCAAAGTTGTGGAGGCGGATAAGAATCTAGACACTTCAATTCCTCCTCCTTATCCAGCTGCTTTAGAAAATCCAAAATCTTCTCCATACGGCAAAAGAGGCCCACAACCAGAGGATCTTTGGGACTTATTCAATCAAGTTAAGATTAATATTCCTCTGATCAAGGCCATTCAACAGGTTCCCTCATATGTCAAATTTTTGAAAGATCTCTGTACTGAGAAAACAAAGTATAAGGTCTCGCTCCCAAAGCAGATCAATCTAACTGAATAGTTGAGTGCAGTAGTTTCTAGTTCTCTACCTCATAAGCTGAAAGATCCTGGATCACCATTGATTCCAGTGACAATAGGCAATGTGCAGATTAAGAAGGCACTTCTTGATCTTAGAGCTGGTGTTAATATTTTACCTGGAAACTTGTTTAATAAACATGATCTAGGTCAGTTATAGACAACTGATATTATCTTACAGCTGGCAGATCGGTCAACCAAGTATCCAAGAGGTATTTTATCAGATGTCACAGTAAAAGTTGAAGATTTTTACTATCCAGTTGATTTCCTAGTATTGGACACTGAAAGTTCAATAGGAGACAATCAACCGGCTATTATCCTAGGCAGACCTTTCTTAGCCACGATTAATGCACAAATTAATTGTAGGACAGGAGTAGTGGATATTGCCTTTGATAATAGGAAATTAAGACTGAATGTGTTTAATGCTTCAATTGTCTCTACAGTTTATTCAGAATGTTATCTTATAGACATGGTGGACGAACTGGCACAGCAGCATAGTTCGTTAATCAACACCAAAGATGCTACTGAGTTATTCTTTGCTGAGAATGAATTAGCCAAATTGAATCCTACTGATTGTGATAAGCTAGAAGTAGTCATGGAGTTCACACTAGAGTCAAAACATCCACCGTGGACCCATAGGACTGAAAAATTACCTACTGATTTACAACAGTCAGCCAAACCTTCAATAGAGCAACTACCTGTTCTAGAATTGAAGGAGCTGGCATCTCATTTAAAATATGCTTTTCTAGGTCAGAATGACACTTTGCCTGTCATAATTTCATCACATCTGACTGAAGAGCAAGAAAAAACTATACTGCAAGTATTAGTCAAATATAAAGAAGCAGTAGGGTGGACGATAGCTGATTTAAAAGGAATCAGTCCCACTTTGTGTATGCACCGAATCATTACTAATCCAGAAGCTAAACTAGCTCGAGATGCACAAAGGAGATTGAATCCTAATTTGAGAGAGGTAGTTAAGAAGGAAGTGTTAAAATGGTTGGACGCTGAAATTATATATCCTATATTTGATAGTAAGTGGGTAATTCCAACCCAAACTGTACCCAAGAAATCGGGAATTACAGTCATTAATATTGAAGAATGAGTGAAGATAACTACTTACCCTGTAACTAGGTGGAGAGTTTGTATCGATTACAGAAAACTTAATGCTGCTACTTCAAAAGATCATTTTCCGCTTCCATTTAAAGATCAAATAGTGGAAAAATTAACAGGACAGAAGTTTTGCTGTTTCCTCGATAGATATTCTAGTTATAATCAAATTCCAATCCATCTAGAGGATCAAGAGAAAACTACATTTACTCGTCCCTATGGCACCTTTGCCTACCAAAGGATGCCATTTGGACTATGTAATACACCCGCCACATTCCAGCGTTGTATGATGGCTATCTTTTCAGATATGGTGGGTGGTTCTCTTGAAATATTTATGGACGATTTCTCCATATTTGATAAAACATTTGAAGATTGTCTGGGACATTTAGAAAAAGTCCTAAAGAGATGCACTAAAACCAACTTAGTGCTAAGTTGGGAGAAAAGCCATTTTATGGTAATAGAAGGGGTAGTCCTAGGTCACATTGTGTCCGAGAGAGGAATGGAAGTAGATAAAGCGGAAGTTCAATTGATTTCCTCACATCCACCCCCTACCAACGTTAAAGGAATAAGATCATTCTTAGGCCATGCTGGTTTTTATCGGCGATTCATTAAAGATTTTAGTGAGATCTCCAGGCCGTTATGCAATCTTTTATCAAAAGATATTGATTTTAACTTTGATGATGCTTGTATGGAAGCATTTGAGAAGCTTAAATCCAAATTAACCGAAGTGCCAATTCTGCAATCTCCGGATTGGTCTCAACCGTATGAGATCATGTATGATGCAAGTGACTATGAAGTTGGTGCTGTTTTAGTACAAAGATTTGAGAAAAAGCCAGTGGTAATTTACTACGCAAGTAAAACCTTTAATGACGCACAAATCAATTACACCACCACGGAAAAAAGAGTTATTAGCTGTAATGTTTGCCCTAGATAAATTCAGATCATATATTTTGGGGGCAAAAGTAATTGTGTACTCAGACCACAGTGCTTTAAGACATTTATTGGCAAAGAAGGATGCCAAGCCTAGATTGATTTGGTGGATCCTTCTATTGCAAGAATTTGACTTAGAAATTAAAGATAAAAAATGCACAAAAAATTTTGTTGCCGATCATTTACCAAGGCATCACTTAATCCCAACAAACTCAAATGATCAAATCAGGGACTTCTTCCCTGATGAACAATTATTATCTGTATCTAAAATTCCCTGGTTTGCGAATCAAGTTAACTATTTCGTAACAGGAAGATTGCCAGAGCACTGGAACTCACAACAGAGAAAATATTTTTATGCTCAAGCAAGGAATACATTTGGGATGAGCATGATCAATTTAAAATAGGAGCACATCAAAGAATAAGACGATGTGTCCCTAACTCGGAACCCGAGGATATTCTTAAACACTGCCATGCATATGCATGCGGTGACCATTTCAGCGCAAAGAAAACTGAACACTGGATATTGCAGTGTGGGTTTTTCTGGCCCATGATATTTAAGGATGCCTAGAGTTTGTTAAAGGGTGCAGAAGATGCCAGCAAACTGGTGTCATCGCAAATAGAGATGAAATGCCTATGACCCCGATATTAATTGTCGAAATATTGGATGTATGGGGCATTAATTTTATGGGACCATTCCCTAAATCATTTGGATATGAATACATCCTAGTTGCAGTAGATTATGTATCCAAATGGGTGGAAGCAGAAGCTACACGCACTAATGATAACCGGGTTGTGTGCAAATTTGTTAAAAGAAATATCTTTGCACGACAGGGTATTCCAAGCGCTATCATCAGTGACGGCGGGTCACATTTTAATAATCAGCATTTTGCTAAACTCCTTAACCAGTATGGAGTTTACCGTAGAATAGCAACGCCTTATCATCCGCAAACTAGCATACAAGTCGAGATCTCTAATAGAGGGATCAAGAGAATCCTTGAAAAGAATATCAGACCTGATCGTAAAGATTGGTCACAAAAATTAGAGGATGCTCTATGGGCATACAGAACCGCATTTAAAACACCAATCGGTATGTCCCCATATAGACTTGTGTATGGTAAGCTTTCTCATCTCCCAGTGGAATTAGAACACTGAGCTCTATGGGCTATCAAAAACACTAAGTTTAACTAACATGATGCCGGTGTTGATAGGAAATTCCAATTAAATGAACTAGAAGAAATTCTTAGAGAAGCCCACGAAAGCACTAGAATTTATAAAGAGAAAACTAAAGTATTCCACGACGGAATGATTAAAAATAAAATATTTACCAAAGGAAATAAAGTTTGGTTATTTAACGCAAGACTTAGATTATTTCTCGGTAAATTAAAAAGTAAATGGACAGGTCCATACATTGTAACTAATACGTACCCACATGGTGTGGTAGAAATTCAGGACGTAAAAGGTGGTGAGCCATTTAAAGTCAACGGACATAGACTTAAATTATATGTTCAATGGGCCACCAACAATATGTTAGTATCTGAACTCACCAGACTACAAGATCCTAAGGTTAATTAATTAGTTTAGGAGCATTACGTCTGGCTGAAGACGTAAAACTTAGTGCTTTCTGGGAGGCAACCAAGAGTATTTTGATTATTTGAATTTTATTGTTTTTAAGTGTGTTTATTTGCTTATTTTTATTACTTGTGTGTACCCAATTAAGTTGGGGAGGATTCATCCTCCTGAACTTAGTTGTGTTCAGAAATTAGGTTTTAAATGAAATAATAAGCCCCGCATCAGAAAAGAAAAAAAAATTAAGCATGTAGCAGAATTATTTTAACCCGATAATACGAGCGTAAGTTGGGGAGAATACCCGGCAAATTTAAAAAACTAAAGAATTAGGGTTTCAAGACCAGTGCACGGCCCAGATCGCGAATCCAGAGGCCCGGGCGCAGGGGGGCGCAGGCCTACGCTTACCCTGCGGCCCGACGCGCTCAAAATTTTATAAAAATAGTACTGATTGTCCCCATAAGCCCAAAACCCTAATTCCAGTTCCAGAAACGACGGATTTTGATTTTTTAAGCCTAAAGACCTTCAAAAATTCGTCTTTTTCACGTCAAATCTTCAATCCGACGTTAGTTCTTCTCAATTACTAGCAGGGTATACTCCCTATAACCCCCTTTAACTTCATTATTCCTTAGTTTTATATAGATTTATCATGCATGCATGGGTTGAGGTTTTTGGGAGTTACATGATTTTTATAGAAGGGTTATTAATAATTTTCTAATATTCATTTAATTAATATAAAATTATTTTTGCAAAACTTTTGTAAAAATTATGCATTCTTCCGTATTTATTATATTTTGAATTTTTTCGTCATAAAAGGTTACATTATTATTATTTATTATTAAAGTTCATGCATTTGATAGGGTTAGATTAGGCTCACATTGTTGGTGAGACTTAGGATTAGTTTGTTTATTATTGAAAAAAGGTGTTTAAATTATCATGAATCATTTACGTAAAAACCCCATATTTATAATCCTTTGTCTTTGCATTATTTTTGGATGTCAACCCAGTTCCATGCAAACGGTAACCGTCCCGGAAATTTCCAAAAACCTAGGATGAGAACCCACGACCCTAGGAATGTCCGCTTTGAGAAACACATCAATACGGAGTTCCCTGAAATTCCACCAAACACAAACAATGGTAAACCCCCTAAGATTTTCAAAGAGCGTACCTTGAAAACACCCGACTTTGATAATTTTGAAATATTAGAGTGTTTTGAGAGATTAGGATGGGCTAGAGCTATACAATGGGAACTTCCATATATTCATACTAGTTTGATCCAACAGTGGTTCGCTACTATTCGGAAAGCAGAAGAGGAAGAGGACCATGAATTTGAGCTCACAGGAATAGTCGGAAACAAGAAAGTGTCGATATCTAGGAAAATCCTTTGTGAGGAATTTGGTATAGACGCAGATATTCCAAGGCCTAGGGAATTTTGGTCATCTTTAGACCTTCAATGGGGTAGAGCAAGACAAATTGGTGGATGGTCAAAGAAATGGGATGGGATGGTAGCCACAGTATTTGGAATCTCAATAAAGAAGGCGAGAGAGTATGTCCATTATAATAGGGGGGGACTTATGTCCGCTAGCTAAGGGGCTATTGAAGTTCGTTATCCTTATCTTGCTTCCCAGAAGTCAAGACACCACTATTGTTAGATCCCAAGAGATACTGTTAGTGCATGCTTTGATGACTGGATACCCGACCATATCCTTAGGGTGCATATATAATAATGGAAAATCGGTGGGAGTGTAGTATCTCAGGTCAAGGGATGAATTATCCACACTGCCGTATGCTAGCTGAGCTATTTATTATTAAGAACGTGGTGTCGGAACAATTGCCAATTAAATACCTTAACCCAAACGAGATTTGGTTCACTAGACTCATAATGTTAGGGCTAGTTTTCGAGAAAAACCATTTAGGCTATCAAATTCATTGTCCTAAAACCTCTAAAGTAACCCAAATCCCATTCATTGTACCCGAAAACCTTGAAGGACAAAACGACAAAGAGGATGAAAGATCATGGGAAAAAGTAACAATTGAAGACTTGATAAGATCTCAAATCAACATTCTGAAGGATGTCATGGGTAGCTTACTAAATGCAAATAAAGAATTGGTGCAGAATATTGAGAAGTTGCAAGAGGAGCAAAACAAATATGTGAAACTGTTTCAAAGTCACTCGGACTAGCTCACCAATCTTCAGATCACTGTCGGAGTGTTGGAAGAGATTGTCGCACCTCCGGCCGAATGTTAATTTTATAATTATTTGAATATTAATTTTAATTATGCGTGCTGAACATTAAGTATGGTTTGATTTATTTCTGATGTGGTGGTTTATTTTATTTGGTTTGGTTATTTACGTTTATTTGGATTGTAATAGTACTTTATTTTTAATTCTAAAGTGTGATGTTTATTTTAAGTTGAATTATAAAAGTTGAATTTTGTTTGTTAATTATTTGTTGTTAATTTTAATTGTTATGGATAAGGAATATGTACCGATTTATACTTCAATGATCTTAACCGATGAATTAATTTTGATGTGTCGAGGACGTCACGAACGTCTATGTTGGGGAGGGTAGGTTATAATGATAAAATTAATTAATTAATTTAGCCCTCACAATAATTTTTAGACTACATTCTATATCCAAAATTAGAAAGATTTATAGCTCCACATACCAAAACAGTAAAAATTTGAATTTTCAGCAGAGTTGGGCGCAGGGGGGGCGCAGGCCTGCGCTGGCCCTGCGTCCCATCGAGATAAATTGCAGATTTGAGCCCTATTTCATCACATTCACAACCCTAGAACATTTGTCTACGCTTGGGTGTACGGCTCTCTCCCAAAAACATCATATTTGTGCCCAAAATTTGCAAATTTAAGCTTCAAAACACCCACATTTTTCATAAATATCCAAGAACTAGGCTAGAAATCACCTCCTTGTGGGTAGTTTCGTCCGATTTTTGGGTATAGAAAGTGGTGATGAAAATAGCTAGATTTGTACCAAGTTAAGCTTCCAATCACCAAGGTTAGTGTTTTTATTGAATAATTGCAACCTATTTCATACTTTTTGAGCAAAAAATGAAAGCTTGAGCTTCATGGTCATCCATGGAGTTTTCATGGTGATTTTGACTTTTTAAAGTAAAAGTATGTGAAATTGCATGAATTTGATGATAACTTTGATGTATGTTTTATGAGATATGTGTTTATTTGTTAACTTTGTTAATTTGTCATATGGTTAATTCCTAAAAATTAATTTGGATTTATAAAGTTGGTTGCCTAAATGTGCATATATTGTTAAAATTATAAAAGTTGGGTGATTAGCTTAAAAATAAATACTATGTGCTAAATGGTTTTTATTAAAACATGATAAATGTTTAGTGCTTAAAATAATGGCAAATTATAACCTATATATATAGGATGCAAAATGTGAGCGTAAAAGAGTATATATATAGATGCACCTTTTAAGTAAGCGTAATTGTGCAAATTGCAATTATAGGTTACATTACTTAATTTATCTCATACATATTGTGGTTGGTTGGCACAAATTGTTGATGTCGAGGACAACGAGGCAACAAACTCAAAATGTTAATGTCCCGATAGATTGGTCTTCGAACCTCCTATTATTCCAACACCCCGAACACATTAGAACACACTTGGTTTTGTATAAAAAATATTCCAATAAGGTGTTAGCTGAAAAGAGGGTTAAGAGGAGTGATTTTGAGGACTATGGGATCCCATACCTTTTTGACTATTTGGGGTGGGAAAGTGTGCTTGAGTTGGGCGGCCACAATATTTATCAGGCCGATGTAGTTGAGTGGATGTCTACCCTACGAAGGGAGACGGATCGTTCAGCGAACGACTTTAGGTTGATAGGTACCGTCCATGGTAGGGACGTGGCGATGGGTGCACAAATCATTCGCCAATTATTTAATTTAGATACCAGGGTAGGCTACGAAGGGTCTAACCAGCAGGGGTATAAGTATAGGAATGAGGCCCAATTGGCCTTTATTGGCATTACTTGGTCAGGGGAGTGGGCAGAGCAGGTAAATATAGTTTTTATTCCATCCATTTTTGAGTCTGAGTCCTCCACTTCCCACAACCGAAAGACTTTGTCTCCGAGGTGTAAGGTGCTTCACAAGATTATTGTGAACAACATCTTGCCTCGTGATAGTGACCTGACCAAAGTCTGGCATATGGATATCACAGTCCTTCACGCCCTTCTTAAGGTTAAGCCCAGACTGTTCTTTGTGTGGACAATTATGAATGATTTATGAGCTATGTATGATACGAGAGAGAGGACGATCATCCCCCATGCTTGGTTGATCTCCAAGTTCCTTGAGAGGACGGGCTCACTTTCGCCCGATTCCCGGCTTTCCCCCATTTCGGCGACGTTCGTTACGGCCGCCATGTTCCCTACCTTGATTTTTAGGGAAGTTGACGAAGGGTTTGAGATATTCAACAAAGAGACAAATGAGTTGTATATCGAGGACTATACTGAGGATGGAAGGGGGGAGAGAGAGAGAGAGAGAGAGAGAGAGAGAGAGAGGAGAAGGCCGCCAATGAAGCGAGAGTTCGGCATGCTGAGGCGAACCTAGGTGCGTCTACCTCGTGTAATCGAGGTAATGGTGGTTTTGATTTTGACCGCATGATGAGGCGGATAGAGGACATAGCAATTGGTCAGGGTGAGTTCCGGGAGGATGTGACCCAGAGACTAAATGAGATGAATGGGCGTATGACCTATATTTATGATAGGGTCGATCACTTAGCTGGTCGGGTAGATCAGTTGTAGGATTGGCAGAGAGCCTTTGCATACCAAAATTCCTACTACCAGCACCATGACTGGGCATATTGGGAGGGAGTCCGACATCACGAGGACTCCGCAGCCGGTATGCCATATCAGTCTTATGAGGATTACACGATGCCCGATTACAAGGCCTATAACCCTGCCGTAGATACTTATCAGCGCTATCCGGCGCATGGCAGGCAGGACCTCCCAGACCCGATGCCTCCTCACTTGGTACCGCCGACTGCACAGTTCACCACCGGTCAAAACCCGTATACCGACTTTTCAACAGCGTCTTCAGTCATCCTCCGTCGCCTCCTCCATTTGAATGATCGGCTACTATCCTTCCTTATTCTTTGCTTTTCTGTCTTTTATTTTATTTTAGTTTGTTATGCATTTAATTTCTTTATCGTAATTTTCATTTATTTTTAGTTCTTAGCCGAGTCCTATTTAGAGTATTTAATGTTTATATAGTTCGTCATTTTTTCCCAATCGAGTCTTCTTTGCCGATCAGGCCGTGGAACATGATGATACTTAGAAAATACATGTGCGAGTGAATTGGCTAGTGTTGACAGGATATTTTATAATTAAGAAAAGAGTCGTAGTAATAATTAAAACTTTTTCCATGTTAAGTGCATTCAAGTACTTAAAAATGTATTTGGGCTTAAATGTAAGTAATTTCTCAAAAGATTTTGGAAACCCATGCAATAAGGGGGAGAACTTAATCATGTTTTAGCCTCAAAAATGAATTAATTGTAGTCTACATGGTTCGGGAAACTAAGTCCGTAGGAGTACCATTCATGCCTAGTCCCCTAAAACCATTTGGTTTGGGAGCGGTTGACTGAAATCTTGTTACATGGACCATCTAGCTAATCTAGTTTGAAAAGAAAATAGATAGAAGCATGGTGTTAAAAAGAAAAATTTGTCGTAAACATGCAAAGAGGAAAAGATGGTCGATAGACGCACATGTTTTAAGTATTGTTACCTTGAGCTAAAAGGGTAATTTCAAAAATGAGATACATTATATAAATTCTAAGAGAAGTATATTTTAACTGAAAACATTTACACTTTACATGCCTAACATTTTAATGCATTAGTGCGAAGGCTAGCTTGACATAAAATTCCTAGAGTCACTGCTAACACATGCTCGTTACATAGTTCGTTCTGATTCCAAAAGCTTGTTCAGGGACGACTAAGAGTTAAGTTGCGGAGATGTGATATGTCTATAATTTATATGGTTTCAGAGTCATATTATGGTCATTTTAAGCACCGATACTTCGTAAAATCCATATTATTACTCCAAGTTTGTATTTCAGGGCCAAGATGTTAAAAAGAAGCAATTCTATAGAATTCAGAGCAAATCGAGCTGAAGGGGGGGCAGGAGTGCGCCACCCTGGGCTCCACAAAGAGTCCCAACGGTCCAGATACGTTCCAGCGCATGCCAGCTAAACCCTAGCTACATCCGGGCACATGGGGGCGCAGGCCTGCGTTAGTGTGGCGCAAAACGCGTATTACATCTTGTGGAACCCTAATCTCGACCTCCCTATAAATAAAAGTCAAGGGGCAGCCTTGGAGAGAGGTCCCAACGTGTGTGAAAGTGTGCCGACGCCCTGTCGGAGAGGATCTACGATACGAGAGTGAAAACTGTAATTCGCAATCTAGGCTATGACTCAGATCTACGATTGTGAAGAGCATACGATGAGCGGCTAATCCCATTAGCCATTTGCGAAGGATCTACGGCTAAGTTTACTCTACTTTTATTTCTCACGCTTTGATGTATTTGTATTAAATGAGATCTATTATGTGTATCCAAATGATAAGCATTCGGCTATGATTATGATTTTATGTTTTGATTGGTAAAAGCAAGATAGTTTATTGTGGTACTATTATTTGTGTCGAGTCCATTAGCTTAGGGATTAAGACAAGTATTAATATTGCATATGCTACGCCGAGAGTTATTGGTTAAAACATGTTTGATTAATTTAGTCACGCAATTGATTATGTCTATGTGATCGTTGCATGAAATTATAGTGAGTAATACTTATGTCGTGGTGATTCCGTGAATGGATATTCGTCTCTTGATTTTTTATCTACTACGCTAGTTACTTCGTCATTAATTTTAGATACAAAGCGATTGCAAATCATTACTCTAAACAAATCATTCAAAACCACAAATTCACAATTTAAATGCTTTCAATAAACTTATAAGGCTAATTGTAACATCCTCAAAGTTATTTTATTGTAATTGGGCTAATTAAGTGGAAAATTTACAATTAAGTTGAATTATGAACAATTATCATGTATTTGGGACATTTAGAAAGTTTGTTGTTATTTTAAGGAAATTTGAACTCGGAATTATTATTAAGGAGTATTATGAATGATAAAAGTTAATAATGATAAATTTAAGAATAAATCAGTATTTTATGGAACCGGTTAAGTTGAGGGGTGAAATGTGCAAAAATGATGAAAGCTGAATAAAAGGGCTAAAAGTCATTCATTTTCATATTTCACTATCTCTCTCTCTACATTCTCTCTCTAGAAGTTCTCTCTACAACTCTCTAAGATATCTCACAAACCGACCGTCGGATTTTCGAGAATTATACGTCAACGGAAAGATCTCGTGGAGTACAACAACAATCTACAAACGGATTTTTGATTACATACGAATTGAGGTAAGAATCGACACTTTTAAGTTTGTTGTTTCGGTTTTGAAGAACTAGAATTTCGAATCTATCATTTTATGTAAATTGGAGCTTGTTTTACTTGAAATATTGCTGGAATGTGATAGTATATGCATAGTAGAATCGAATCTAGGTATCACACATGATATATCAGTGATTTTAGGCCTTAGAATGATGGATTTAAGCTGAAATGATGAACAGACTCGAATATACCAAGAACAGAGTCGAAATGCAAGAACAAACTCGAGTTTGGTACTGGATTCGAATGTGTACGATTAGATTCAAAGGGGGATTTCGAATCTACCCTAGATTCGAAGGGTAGGGTTCGAATCTATCACTTAGATTCGAAGGGTGGTTCGAATCTGATGGTGGGTTCGAATCTAATCCCCTTAAATTTGAGGTTAATGCCTAAAATTGAGAATGCTACTCTTTAAACTCGTGTATTTTGAATGAGACTCATAAACAACACATAAAATGACAAGGGTTACTCAAAGGACAATATATGAACATGAGATAAGCTCAAACTTAATTATGATATGAATTTAGACATGGACCCGAAATGGGGAAAAATATTGCAAAACTTACGAAACTTGATTTTATGGATTTAAACGGTTATTGATTCGAGGTATTGTTGTAATTAATATAACAGGTCCCTTGTGGTGTTGTTTAACCCACAGTGGGGTACTTGGTGGATCCGGTTGAATGGCCGCGGAGAAATAATATTGGTTAACATTTATTTACGCACCCACTGTGAGTACCTTTGATTTTAGCATGTTTACATCTGCTTTATGTTTGCTAGGCCTGCTGAGGCATGTTGTTTCACTTTCGTTTGACACTCTACTAACTTGCGTATATATAATGATGCACATTCACATTTGCTGCATGTCCTTTCTTTTGTTGTGCATCCTGTTGATGTCGATGGACCTGAGTGGTCGCATCTGTACTCTGATGTTACTGTGCTATATGAGCCAAGAGTTTGACACCTCTATGGCCAGGATAGACAGTATGACATCCCCGATGGTATGTTTGCCTCAGTTTGGTGGGTTTTTCTTAATGCCGAGTGTGTCAGCTCGAAGGGGCTGCGGGCTCAGGTTTGCGTACCTTGGGTGCGTGTGGAGTATACGGTATGTGTTACCGCGGTTACTCTGGGTGGCATCATAAAGATTTGTTGAATGCGTAAAATCATATGGTATTCACTAAGCAATCGCTTACCCTTTTAGTTGTTGAATTTTTGCAGGAAAAGGGAAGTCTACTATTGGACCTTCTCGTTAGGCCATTTGAGAAGATTTGGAAGAAATCTGTTACTTAATCGGTACTTATGTTGTGGAACAAATGTTATAATATGTTTGGGATGATTGTAATAATTGTATTTGGATATGTAGACTTAGATATGGTACCTTGTAGCACCATAGGGTGTTTGACACTTTTGCACTACTTTTATTTCATGTTTTTAATGCTTCCGCAGTAAAATCTAGGTTATCAGATCATTATGTATTGTATGATGGTGATTAAATCCTGGGAGTTTGTAATTAGTGGTTGTTGTGACAAGGGTGTCACACAAGATGGTATCAAAGCAGTAGTTTGAGATTCAAGTGTCCGTGAGGTCTTGATCTCAAACATTAGGTGATGATATGTAGTGATTCTAAGTAATGATCTGAACTAAGATAGGTTACGATCTAGTAAATATAAGAGATTGACTATCATACGGGACAATTAGGTGGTGTCTTTAAATAAATGACATGTTACTAAACAAGTTATATATTTTGTATTTCTGAACATGTCTGGAGGAGGAATGACACCAGAAGAGACGAGAGAAATGATGCTAGCCATGATGGCTGAGCAAAATCGGATGATACAAGACCAGTTTCGGGCTCGAGATGAGGCCGAAGCTAAACGAAGAGAAGATAAGAGGAAGAATAAGGAAAGAGAGAGAAACAATGACGAACAAGATGACAATATTGGTTCATCTAATAAGCCCAGAAGTTGTCGGTTTAAGGATTTTAAGGGAAATGGAGCAGTTGAGTTTAATGGACTGGGTGATGCTGTTGCTGCTCTGGAATGGATAACAGCCACAGAACGGACATTCCGAATCAGCGATTGTGCTGAGAAGGACATGGTCCGTTTCGCTACTGCCATGTTCACCAAAGACGCAATAATGTGGTGGAACTCGATGGTGAATGCATTTACAATGGAGAAGGTTGCTGTAATGACATGGGCTGAGTTTACCGAAATCTTCACTCAGCAATACTGCCCGGCCGATGAACGCCGAAGGCTAGAAGCTAAGTTCATGACACTAATCCAAGGGACTAAGTCTGTGTCTCAATATGCGGTAGAGTTCACGAGACTAAGTTTATTTGCACCTCATCAGGTCGATACAGAAGAAAGAAAAGTGACCCGATTCGAGGTAGGTCTTGATTTGTTTTGAATATCGTGAGAATATTTTGTAATGAGAATCAAGGAACTTGTTTCAATATTGATATATATATATACGAACATTATATGAGGAAACTAGTCTAGAAATTTTGGGGAAACTATACGAGGGTATAATAATACAAGACTGGTGTTCATATGATATGAGATTTGGAATATACAATGTGAAATATAAGTAAAATATGTATGTGAGTTGTAATCATTTAGAAAGGCAATATGATGATACATGAGGATAGTATATTTATTGATATGGTAATTGATCAATAAGAAGGTTAAAGAGACTTTGGATAATAATGAAAATTTGCTTATACAGTAAAGAAAGGTCTAATACTACGATTCGGAATCTAAGGGATATTCGGAGGTGGTCATGAGTTTTGTTTAAATTTTTGGTGTCGATTAATTAAATTGTAACTACTGCATTGGTGCAATCAATGTTAGTGCTTTAGTTGTTGGTTGTGATAAGTGTTGAAATTGCTTAATAACGCATTAGTTAAAGTAAATCATGTGTATCATGATTATACTTTAGGAGTCGAAGAAGTAAGTTTATATTCTGGGGTTTTCCCAATAACTTACTGTTCATATTGTCATGCATATAACGAAATATAAGTGAGATGCGGCACAAACATGAATACGAGTAAAACTTGTCGGCAACCGATAGAAAATCAGAATGAATGGACTATTTTCATATTGGTATATATGACAATATAATGTATTTTGGATTTAGGTAAAAGCTGAAAAGATCAATGGATTAGATAGGAATTTCATATAACACTAGTTATCATGATAAAGTAAAGAAGGCGATGTTTAAAGTTTCGCACGCAAAGAAAAGTAGAAGTCCTACATGTTGGAAAGAAATCGAAGGAAACTCTGATGGTTATGTCCGTAATATCACAAAAAGATGTTACTATGGTGATAATAATAAACCGATCAGTTATAAGACAAATAATTGAGTGTAGTTGAAAGTATCACCGATAAGGATTGAAACCGGATCTGTAAAAAGGATACAAGTTGACACCGGGATGTGTTGGCACAACTAGAATAATAGAAAAGTTAGGAATCAGTTGAGTCATTTGGAATTTTTCCTAAGGAAGTATTGAATTAACACATGATGTTTCATGTGGAAAGCTGTATGAAATCCTCACAACTGGTGATGAAAATTGGCTGATTATATCAAATTAGAATTCGAGAAAGGTTAGTATATGTTGAGAAACATGTATGTGTTTTGAATACTAACATCAGAAATTAAGGATCAAAAAGATTAAACTAGGGTTAATACGTTGGAAGCATCACAAAGGAGTAAACCATGCTTGGGAGATAAAAGCCGATATGTTGAATAAGTAAACGAATCTGTTCAAATACAAGTAACTTCGAGGACGAAGTTGAGCGTGGTGGAGCCCATGCTGTAACATCCTCAAAGTTATTTTATTGTAATTGGGCTAATTAAGTGGAAAATTTACAATTAAGTTGAATTATGAACAATTATCATGTATTTGGGACATTTAGAAAGTTTGTTGTTATTTTAAGGAAATTTGAACTCGGAATTATTATTAAGGAGTATTATGAATGATAAAAGTTAATAATGATAAATTTAAGAATAAATCAGTATTTTATGGAACCGGTTAAGTTGAGGGGTGAAATGTGAAAAAATGATGAAAGCTGAATAAAAGGGCTAAAAGTCATTCATTTTCATATTTCACTATCTCTCTCTCTACATTTTCTCTCTAGAAGTTCTCTCTACATCTCTCTAAGATATCTCACAAACCGACCGTCGGATATTCGAGAATTATACGTCAACGGAAAGATCTCGTGGACTACAACAACAATCTACAAACGGATTTTTGATTTCATACGAATTGAGGTAAGAATCGACACTTTTAAGTTTGTTGTTTCGGTTTTGAAGAACTAGAATTTCGAATCTATCATTTTATGTAAATTGGAGCTTGTTTTGCTTGAAATATTGCTGGAATGTGATAGTATATGCATTGTAGAATCGAATCTAGGTATCACACATGATATATCAGTGATTTTAGGCCTTAGAATGATGGATTTAAGCTGAAATGATGAACAGACTCGAATATACCAAGAACAGAGTCGAAATGTAAGAACAAACTCGAGTTTGGTACTAGATTCGAATGTGTACGATTAGATTCAAAGGGGGACTTTGAATCTACCCTAGATTCGAAGGGTAGGGTTCGAATCTATCACTTAGATTCGAAGGGTGGTTCGAATCCGATGGTGGGTTCGAATCTAATCCCCTTAAATTTGAGGTTAATGCCTAAAATTGAGAATGCTACTCTTTAAACTCGTGTATTTTGAATGAGACTCATAAACAACACATAAAATGACAAGGGTTACTAAAAGGACAATATATGAACATGAGATAAGCTCAGACTTAATTATGATATGAATTTAGACATGGACCCGAAATGGGAAAAAATATTGCAAAACTTACGAAACTTGATTTTATGGATTTAAACGGTTATTGATTCGCGGTATTGTTGTAATTAATATAACAGGTCCCTTGTGGTGTTGTTTAACCCACAGTGGGGTACTTGGTGGATCCGGTTGAAAGGCCGCGGAGAAATAATATTGGTTAACATTTATTTACGCACCCACTGTGAGTACCTTTGATTTTAGCATGTTTACATCTGCTTTATGTTTGCTAGGCCTGCTGAGGCATGTTGTTTCACTTTCGTTTGACACTCTACTAACTTGCGTATATATAATGATGCACATTCACATTTGCTGCATGTCCTTTCTTTTGTTGTGCATCCTGTTGATGTCGATGGACCTGAGTGGTCGCATCTGTACTCTGATGTTACTGTGCTATATGAGCCAAGTGTTTGACACCTCTATGGCCAGGATAGACAGTATGGCATCCCCGATGGTATGTTTGCCTCAGTTTGGTGGGTTTTTCTTAATGCCGAGTGTGTCAGCTAGAAGGGGCTGCGGGCTCAGGTTTTCGTACCTTGGGTGCGTGTGGAGTATACGGTATGTGTTACCGCGGTTACTCTGGGTGGCATCATAAAGATTTGTTGAATGCGTAAAATCATATGGTATTCACTAAGCAATCGCTTACCCTTTTAGTTGTTGAATTTTTGCAGGAAAAGGGAAGTCTACTGTTGGACCTTCTCGTTAGGCCATTTGAGAAGATTTGGAAGAAATCTGTTACTTAATCGATACTTATGTTGTGGAACAAATGTTATAATATGTTTGGGATGATTGTAATAATTGTATTTGGATATGTAGACTTAGATATGGTACCTTGTAGCACCATAGGGTGTTTGACACTTTTGCACTACTTTTATTTCATGTTTTTAATGCTTCCGCACTAAAATCTAGGTTATCAGATCATTATGTATTGTATGATGGTGATTAAATCCTGGGAGTTTGTAATTAGTGGTTGTTGTGACAAGGGTGTCACACTAATAAACTAATCCTAATTACGACCACACTCTTTGTGGATTCGACCCTTACTTCTCTAGCAAAATAGTGGATTTAAGGACTAAATCGGCGGGTCACAACGACGACCCGTCAGTGGCTGCGTTTTTGGACTGCACAACAGCATAAAATTGCATAAGTGTGGTGTGAGTCTAGGATTCCATATCAACCATCTATAACTTCTTTAGGGAATTCATATATCTTTTAACAGCTTTATGACTCATCTAATGTCCCAACTTCAGGCCCTAAGAGCAAGGTTAAATGCCAAGGCGACCAAGGCAAAAGGTCCATGGACTTAGGCCAAAGACTAAGGCAATGTGTAGTGTTGTTTTAATCCCTCTATTGGCTGGTATTACAGCCCATATTTGATGATTTATAACAGCCACAATACACATTAGTAATGCGCTGTCAAGGTCCAAATACTCTTGGCCAAAGGTCAAAATATAATGCCAAGAGACCGAGAGGCTTTTGGCCAAAGGCCAAGCCTTCCACGAACCTTTTCTGTGACTGTTGTAGCTGTTGTTATTTTACTTATGTTGCTGTCCATTTATTATAATCAATAGCAGCCCCACCACTTGAACTCATCGAACAATTCATGTTATACGTTCAAGGATTAATGTGCAAGTAATAGAAGTCCATTAGAGGCAAAACATATGCCTAATTTCAAGGAGTCGTAGCACCAAGAACACTCACATTTTGCGAGTCTGGGAGTCTGCACATGCCACACAAAACTTCCAAATGTGTGTTATGTTTTGGACAGGTGAGCAGCCCCCTTTTTGGTGTAAGTCTCTATTGGTCCCAAAAGGTTTCCCTAGTATGTTGCTCTAAGTTGTAGAGGGGGGGGGGGGGTGAATACGTTTGTTTAAAAAATTCAACACACTTTCTCAATGTTTGTATGTATATTATCAACAAGTGTTAATTACAAACAAGCTTGAACTGCGGAATGGTTTAAGCTGAGATGACAGAAATAACAAGGACTACTAATCTAAGACACACTCAGAAAGTTACAATGAATACACTAACAAAGATGAACTCACTGATATTACAAGACAGACAGCTTGGACACACTCAACTGTTTTATTCAACCAGACTTCGCATGCATGAAAACACACTTCTTTGCACATTCTGAATATCACACTCTTGGTTAACTCCCATTCCTTAGAAGCTTCCTTTTATACTCTCACAGAGAATCCCAGTGAAACTTCCTCATTGGATGCAGAGATAGTGTAGTGTCTTTCCAAAAAGAAAAAAAATACTTTTCCGCACATTCTGACATAGCAGTATTTGTCTCTACATTGAAGAATCTTTGTCTTTTCCTTTCTGTCTTTGTTGCAGAAGGCTTTAACCGAAAGAGGAATTTCAACTTTAAACCATTCATCTTCTGGTAAGGCCATTTTGATATAAGAAATGGTTTGTCACCCATTTCAAATATCCACTTTGTCGTCATATAACAGAACAGCGTGGGCAGTCTTAGCAGCTTCCTTTTTTTCCACTTTGTCTTCGACTTTGTAAACTGATCTTTTGGTCCAAGACAATACATAAGGACATGGAAACATATTCAATAAAAAGTTTAGCCTGTTCACAAAGAACACAACACTTAGAATTTGTCTAAACTGCACAACAGGTATGAGCAGCGTAGACAGTTTATGTCCAGCCTGTTCAACAGAGTTATTAAGCTTGAACAATCTGCCTTAGTTGCAACAAATGCAATAGGGTAGGCAGCTTTGACTTATATTGCAAATCACTTTTCAGGTTTTAATAAGGCATTAAGAGGCCTTAAATTATACCTTCAAGTGCATCAAACAAGTTCGATTAATAAACTCTCCCTAAGATGTATAACAGGTTTGACTAAGGCCTTTTTGTGCCTAACAATCTCCCCCTATTTGCAATAATCAATCTAAGCTGATTCTATCAATGATCACTATATATTTTTAAAATGAAATTACAACATTAAAGTAAAATAAAAGATCAGTTTATATATATACACTGATATTGATTACAAACAACACATGTTTTACAGACGTGCAACTGATGTACTAAAGTAAATTACAACTAATGTAATAAGATGGATTACAAATGATGTAATAAAGTAAAACACATGTACAAGGAAAATTTCAACAAATTGGACTGTTAATGGTGGGAGCAAATAATGGCAAGCCTATCCAACTTATGGACAACTTCGATTCTTCATCTACTCAGCAGTAGATGGACCTTCAAGATATGGCCTTCCTTTAAACAATTGTTCAAAGTGCTCCATGGTCTCTTCAATTTCTTCTACTTCATGTCTGAGAAACATGAAGTAAGGGTGTTGAAGTTCTCCTCTCTCATAGAAACCTTTAATTTGTTCCTAGATAGCTGCTCTCCATTTTGATGATTGTTTGCAAGTATTGGAGAGTCTAAAGGCTATGATCTGCTTGAGAAAAACTTTATGCAGATCAGATGCTCTCTGGAAACACATTTTTTTATAAGGGGTCCACAAAGAATACTCCAAATTCAGGCTCTTCTATGAGTTTGCCTTCTTCAGGCTCAACTCCTCTGGGCAGGCTGTGATTCACCCCTTTGATTTCAACAGCAAGAATGCCATGTACAATCAACATGAGGAGCTCTTCAAGCTCTACATCCTTTCTCTTTCTCATGGGCTTAATCTTGGGTTCCACCACTGAGGTACCCTTAATTTGTTCTTCATAAATCAGGCCTAGGTTTTTGACTTTCTCTATCAGCGTTTTGACATATGCCCTGATAGATTTAGCAGCTTCAGACTTTGATTTACTCAGGGCGACTACCAACTCAACCCATTCTCTGTACCCCATGCAACAAATATCAACATACTCATAAGCTTCCAATTCTGGACCCTCAGCACCTAGCCTGGTTATTTGAATCTTCCACTACTTGCCTTTATTTGCAATGGGGACAGCTTCGACAATGGTTTCCTTGGCAAGTCTATTGTTGGCCAGATCAAAGAATTTCTTCCTTGCCAAGTTGTCAAAGTGTACTTGGGCTCTTGCTGAGGAGGATGCAGGCTTTGACTTGGTTACTAAGACCTGTGCACTCTTTTCTTTCTCTCCCTCTTTCTCTGTCACTGACTCTTTTGCAGCCTCTAACAGTTTCCTTTGAACATCCAAGGAGGGCATTTTAACTTTTCTTGCCTCCTTGAATGCAAAGGCCTTGACAGCTTTGGCGAAGGCTTCTTCCTTCTTTCGTCTTTCCAAAATCTCAAGCTGCTCTTCTTTGAAAGTGTGATAAGTCTCTAGTGAAACGCCCATTTCTTTGGCTTGAGACTTATCAAATTTAACCTGAGCAGCTCTGAGATAGTCAGTGTCCACTGAGACTTTTCCTTTACCCTTTGTTGCTTTTGTCTGAGCAGCTTCTATCTCTTCTTCTTCATCTTCCTCAGTCTGTTCCAAGATTAATTGTCTCCTTCTGCTTGGCCTGTTCTCATGAATGGATTCCTCCCCCTTAGACTTGGTCTTCGAGGCAGATATCTTCTCCCCCTTTGAAGGAGATGGTACAAAGCCTTTAATAACAAGTCTGCCTAAAGGAACGGATCCAACAGGCTAGACAGCAACAGTTTCCGGAATAGGTTTGGAACCAACAATGCTATGCACTAAGAAAGCCAAGTTGTCCTTAACCTCTGCTAACTGGGTAACACAGGTGTGAAGAGAAGGAAAATGAGAGGTAGAAAGGGAGGACAGTTGTGAGATAGCAGCCCTGTCAGTAACTGTGAACACCAAACTTTGAAGTTTTGCAAGAGTCAGTTCAAGGGATACTTGCATATCATCAAAGTTTGAGGACACAGAATTGGACAGAGATACCATTAATATATTTAGGCTGGCCAGAGTGGATGGGAGAGTATTTGAGTAGGTTTCAGCAAGGACTGACAACTGTAGGGAAACAGCTGTCAGTGTGGACATGGAGTCCTACTGGTTAGAAATAATTGATGAGAGGTAGGAGGATAGTTGTTGCAGCTGTGCAGTGAGTGCAAGCAGGTGAGAGGAATGATCAGCTTGGGGAGCAGGGGTTGGGAAAGTTTTGAATGAATCAAGGAAACCCTAAAGCTTGGCAGACACAGAGTCTGAAATGATGGAAGGGATGGAGGTCATAAAATTTTCCAAAGAGCCAACTTTATTGGTCAGCACAGATAATTGATCCTTCAATGATAGATCTTTGGGGGATGGAGGTGTATGGTTGGACTGTTTGGATTGGGTGGATGGTGAGGAGTGTGATGGTGATGTTGAGGATTGGGGAGTGTGGGGTTCATTAGGTGAAGGTAAGGAGACATTGGATAGTAATTCCATAGCCTGGGCATAAGTTAAATGCTCCAGCTTGGAAGGGTTAAAGGGACCTTCAGTAGTCGCTGTATCTACATCATGAGGTGAAGGGATAGGAGTTGGTGGCCCTTCAGATGGTACTGGTATTGTAACACCTTCATGAAGACAAGTGTTGGTTCCCTCAGTTGTACCTTGGTTTATAGGCACCTCTTCATGGGGAGTGGGGATGTGCATTTCAATATCATCAGTGTTGAAAACTAATGATGGAATGTGCACTTGGGGAGCAACCTCACCAGAGGGATGTTCTATTCCCTGAGGCTCATCAACTTGGGTTGTTGGCCCTTCAACAACTGTTGGGTGTGGAACAGCTACATCACAAGGAGCAGAAGTTTGAGGCTGATATGTTGGATAGTCTATTCCAGCAGCTTTGGCAGCTTGTGCAGACTCAGATTGTGTATGAGAAGTATGAAGTGGTGACTGTGTTGACTCAGTGTGGAGTGGAGAGGGCTCTTGTCTTTCAAAGTCTTCAGCCTGTTGAGAGGCTTGGACAGTTGTTGGGGTGGTCTCCTTTTGTACAACTGGTTCCTATTGGGAGGAAGAGGGCCTAGGCTGACTCAGGGTGGACTCTTGTTGAAGTGAAGCCTGCTCCAAGTTTGCTACACTTACTCCCAAAATAGGAGAAGTAAAAACAATAGGGGTTGCTTCTTTGTCAACTGACTCCTGTTGGGAGCGGTTAGAGGGGCTAGTTTGGGAGGATGGTTACTTTTTGGCTAATGATTTGCGTCTGTTATAGGATTTGAGGGATGAAGTGGAGGAAGGATGTTGTGGGGAAGTGATAAGGGGTTCTGTTTGAATTGGAGGTGAGAGTGGGTCAGGAACAGGAGGTTCAGCCTGTTCCATGGTCTCAGGTGCCATAGAGGCACCAGCCACAAAGGGTTCAGTTTCAATTGATGAACTAGGGTGACCAGTCTGCTCCCCCTCAGCCACTGAGACTGATGGGGCAGACTTAGCTGTTTTAGCCTTCTTGCAGACAGACTCAGCTTCACTTGATTACAAGGCCCTTTTGATCAGTTTGGGCCTTGATTTGGATTTTCCATTGGGAGCAGAAACTGGATCCACCTTCTGAGTAGAAGATGCTTCCACTAAACCATGCAACTTTGTCATTAGTGTTGACAGAGGAGGTTCATTTTCAAGAACTAAGGCATAGAACACCCTATATCCAATGACTGGAAATGTAGTAGTAGACAGGTAAGGTTGAGTATTGTAAAGTTGCTCACCACATACATGTTTGAAAATGAGGCTGAGGAACCTTGGATATATCTGACAGTAGCTGGACGTTATTGTTGCTCCACCAGATTCCTTAGGTTCAAGAAAATCCATCTTTCCATGTTCAGGGTTGTCCCATCCACAAACTGTAGGACAATGGGGATGTCATCTCTGCTGAGTTGATCAAATGATCCAACCTTGCACCTTAGGCTCATCACCACTGAGGCAAATAGAAAGTTGTAGGTTGGAGATAGATCCCTCCTGAACTAGGTGGCATCCACTTTTGGTTCTGCAACACCACAGAATCGTAGCAGATTGCCCATCTGTTCATCCTCAGGCTGTGCTTTGTCATATTTGTCAACAACAGGAAGGTGAAGTACTTCCCTGAGAAGAGCAGTAGTGATCTCAATGGTTTGAGTGCCATTGAGAATAGTTCCCTTGATTGTTTTGGTAGATTGGTCATATTAATAAGATATACCAGAACTCACAGACCATCTCCTGGTACAGAACACCAGGAGAAGCAGTCATTACATAGTGTAGGGGATGGGCTTGAAGGAAATCCACCATTGGTTCATAGCCTTTTCCCACATAGTTTTTGGGAATGGTGAGATTGGCAATGTAGTTGGTGGGTTTGATTGTGAGCATTGTGGTGACAGAGGGATGTTTTTCAATATCATCACCAACGAACACAGGTAAAAGGGGGTTGTTTCGGTGAGCCATTTGGAGAGTAGTAGTGATGCACGATATTTGACACTTAGTCAGTTACGGTTTATCAGAAAGTTATGCAAGCAGTAGAAAAGAAGAAGATGATGAAACAGTGGTTTGGGTATTTATAGGATTTGAATGTGAGTGAGTTAGAGAGTGAAAGATTTGGGCGGTTGATTTGTAATGTTCTTAACGGAAAACGGAATGGTTTGACATGTCAGAACGGTTTTCAGACCACTTGACCTTTTTAACTACTAACAAACGTTAACAAACATTATCCATAGGTAATTAAGTTAAATAAATACGTAATTTAAGTAACTTAAATGTGATGAAAGGTAATTAAAAACTGATGTTCTAAGCTGTTGTTCAAACCTATGATGAACAGGTTTTATCACACACTGATCACTATTCAAGTTGTTCATGCAACCTGTGCAACTAAATGAGAACAGGTTTCACTCAATAGTTGAACAGGTTACAAGGCATTGCCTTGTATGACAAATTTGGAGAGTGAGCAGGTTTGGAGTTTGTAGAACAGAACATGTTTGAAGTGAAAACTTATTTTGTCAAGCCTGTTATACGTCTAAGCTGTCCAAATTTTCAAAAGCCTGGCTAAGTACAGGACAAGTAAAACCTGTTCTGTCCAAGATGTTCTGAATAATTCTAACAGATTAGAGAAAGTGATTTTTAGAACATCAATGAAACTTATTATCTTTTATTTAACATAGGCAGCTTGTATACAATGTAGTTAAACCTGTTTTCATCAAGAGGTTTGGTGAAAATGTCTGCAAGATGTTCTTCTGTGGAAATAAAACTTACCTCCAGATTACCTTTTTGGATGTGATCCCTAATGAAGTGATGTCTGACCTCAATATGCTTTGTTCTAGAGTGGAAGACTGGATTGTTATAGATGGCTATGGCACTTGTGTTATCACACAAAATAGGAGTTTTCTTATATACAATACCATAATCCTCAAGCTGATGCTGCATCCGTAGAATCTGCACACAGCAGCTTCCAGCAGCAATGTACTTAGCTTCAGCAGTAGAAGTAGATTCAGAATTCTGCTTCTTGCTACACCAACTGATCAACTTTCCACCAAGGAGTTGACATTCACCTGTTGTGCTTTTCCTGTCTCGCCTGCAGCCTGCAAAATCAGTGTTAGTGCATCCTGTGTGACGATGGCAGTCTAAATATAGACGATATTTTGTAATAGTCAATTTGTTCGTAATTGCATATTAATACGTGTTTGATATATATGTTTGATATTGATTGTATGTATGTTTGAACTTGGTTGTAATTGATGTTTTACAATAAATTCAAACATAAGTTCAAAGATAAGTTCAAGGGTTAAGTACCATTTTGACCATCCAACTTTCAGATTTGTCCCATTTAGCCACTAAACTATTTTTTGTCCTTATATAACCACTAAACTTTGTTTAATGTTCTATTTTGGGGAAAATGAATAAAACTAATGGCTAAATCGATACAAAATATGATAGTTTAGTCGCCAAATTGAGACAATTTTCAGTGGCTAAATCAGTAAAAAGAAAGTTTAGTGGCTAAATATGTATACAAAAAATAGTTTAGTGGGTAAATCATGACAAAAAATAGTTTAATGGCTAAATTGAAAAAAATCTAAAAGTTGGATGGTCAAATTAACACTTAACCCTAAGTTCAATGGTAAGTTCAAAGTCACTGGTTCGAACTTATGGAGGACAAGTTTGAAGGGCCTTGGGCTTGGTCGAACTTGTACAGATCAAGTTCGAATTAGGGGTTATAATTAAGGGTTTATTCGTTTAATTTAACCAACTTTTGCAAATTGAGAGCAGAGATTAAGGCAGAGGCGATCTCGAACTTACAGGGAGATTTTATGTTTGTTCTTGGAGAGAATCACGTGTCGGGGCGTTCTATTGTTCGTCTATCGTCGTGTGTGTCTCCGTGTTTCGTGTGCGTCGTCTATCCGTCAAACCGCTAACGACGATTCCACACTCGTTAGACGGCGTCGCGTCAAGATAGGATCCGTAGGTAGGCGACCTTACAAGTGTTATCAGAGCCAAGAGGGTGTTCTTAGTGTTCTTCGTGTTCATAAACAACATCCGTGGTTTCTTGGCGTTTTGGACGGGAAAAATCACATTTTTGGTTACTTTTTCGAGTTATACAAGCCAGATAATGGAAAAAAGTTTACAGTGGTTCACCTTTTGGTCGAAATCAGTATTTTTAGGCTTAAGAATATTGGTTTAAACTGATAACTTGAAGAAATCGAACTTTTGGCCGTTTTTCGAACTTGCGGCGCTCGAACATAGGAGGTATTAGGGTTTGTTCGAATTTGTCTGAAAATTCAAACTTGTCAGAAAATACGCTCATCACGAATTTATTTTTAGGGTTTCATTCGAATTTGGCTGAGATTCGAATTTGCTAGCATTCGAATTTGTCAGATCTTCGAACTTGTCAGGAACCTCGAACTTGTTAGAATTTCGAACTTGTTGAATTCGAACTTATTGAAATTCGAATTTAATTTCAAACGAATATAATATTGTTCAAATTCTAACTTACTTAAGTTCGAAAAGGTTGATTTAAATTAATTTCAAATTAAATTAATTAAGTTCTAATTCAAAAAGTTTAGAAAAAATGACTAGTTTGCAAAAGTTTATCGAAATGGACCACGAGGTTGGTAAGGCAAATTCTCCACCAAAGCTGATGAGGTTGGAAGACTACTACTGGTTGAAGGACAGGTTTGCTGATTTCGCTCGTTTCAATGACATGCGAATGTGGATCTGTATCGACGAGGGATACATTCCACCTACTCAGGAGTTTGAGGGTCGTCAGAGAGTCGTGACATATCAGAAGATGAAGGATGATGACAAGAAACTATATGAGGCTGAGAATAGTGTGTTTTCAATTATTCGCATGGCACTACCTCAGGAGATTCTACATACTTTCAGGAATCATCGTACAGCAAAAGAGCTGTGAGATGCACTCAAGAAATGGTGTGAGGGAAATCCGAGGGTACGGAAAGGAAGGACCGAGATGCTAAAGCAGCAGTTTACGATTTTCAAAGCATTAAAAAACGAAAAGCTGGATGAGACAATCACAAGGTTCTACCATTTATTGATGGAGTTGGATAATCACGATGTTGAGTATCGTGAACTTGAGATGATAGAGAAAATTCTTGATGCTTACTAGCGAAATGGGAGATGTACATAGCGCTTATAAAGCAGGATGAAGAAAAATTTGAAACTCTTACTCTCGAAGGAGTCATTGGAACGCTGAGGGCTTACAACTTTCAGTTACTCAAGAAGGAAATGGAATATGATCAGGTCCAAGATCCAGACATGTATTTTGGTAAATCAAAACCCTCTGCCGCGAGTGAACTCAAAACAGCTACAGCTTTCTTCACTGGTGAAGCATCTATCCTAGTGGAAGTAGAAGAAACAAGCAGTCGAGCTTTCTTAGGGTATACTAAACCGGAAGAGAAACCGACTCACTCAGCATCTACTTCTCAACAGTACACAAAGATGCCTATGAGTGCACAGTCAGCCGAAACTCATCTAAATCTTTTGGCTTCATTTGTTGTAGCATACGGAAATTGCGTACAAGGAAAAATCAACGATCCTGCGTTATGGGAAGAGGACTATGATCAGGTGGATCCTGATGATTTGGAAGAAATGGATCTTCAATGGCAACTGGCCATGGTGAGTCAGAGGGTCAAAAGGTTCATAAAACGAACAGGAAGAAATCTGAACGTTACCAACAATAAGATTGGGTTCGACAAATCCAAGGTTAAGTGTTATAATTGCCAGGGGTTAGGACATTTTGCTCGAGAGTGTCAAAGACCCAAAGTTGAAAACTACCAGAATCAATTTCAGGGAAGATATCAGCTTGGTAATTCGGATAATCAAGCAAACATCGCTGGTTTGTTAACAAACGTAACATCTGACAGACAGCTTGATGGGACGTATGATTGGAGTACACATCCAGAGTCTAATGCTAGAGCCTTCATGGCTGAAGTTACAGAGACTGGGGATGTCAGAGCAGAGGAAGTAACAGAGGACAGAGAATAGAATGATACAAGTCCTGTGTTGGTGGAAAAGCCAGACAATCAGACAATTCTGGAGTTTGCTGCACAAATGGCAAACGTGGAATCAGATCATACAAAGGTAATTCTGAACTTTTCTACATTCCGTGATTTATGTGTTATATGTGCTACTTCTAATGATAGGTTAAATTTAGTTCTAGAAGCACATAGCAATTTAACTGCTCAGATAGAATCCTTAAAATCAGATAATGCTAGTCTCCTAGATATAAAAGAAGATCTTAGGAATAAGCTGAAAGCAGATACTCAAGATGTAATAGTTCTAAAAGACATACTAAGTGAGCAGTGTGTCAGGATAGAGCTTATGTATGAGCATGTTGAGGCTTTAACCAAAGAACTTACTATTAAAGAGGTAGAGCTAGCTGAAGCAAAGGTTAAGGTTGCAGAGGTAAATAGTAAGTTAGAAAAGTTTAGGAACTCTTCAATGAATCTAGGGAAAATCTTAGATGCATAGCGTCAGTCTAAGAAACCAGTAGATTTAGGTTATAAAGAGAGTCCTCCACCTTTCAATGATAATTATGTGCCTCAACCTCAGGATAAAACTGATAAACCAGTTGAGTCAGAGGTAGCAACTGCAACTGCATCTAAATCTGATAAGGATAAATCAACTAAGGTGACTAATAATGCTACGATTAAGAAAGTCAAATTTGTGCAGTCTTCTAGTGACAAAATTCTAGGAGAAGCTAAACCTGAGGTTCATTATCAGAAAGAGGAAACAGTCACGATAGTTGAGAAGAAAGATCATGATACTAGTGAGACACCAAAGTCAAAGGGCACTCATAAGAAGTCAATTGATAAGATGTCTAGTTTTAGATGTCATGAAAGGGGACATGTTGCGTCTAGCTGTCCATATAAGAAGTTAGAATCTACACCTAGTGTTGGAAAGCCTGAACAACATAAACCCTCACCAAGTGTAGCTAGCACAAGTGGTTCTCAAAACACTGAGAAGATTGTGAATGCCACACCAAAGACTGCTGTTAGGCAAGTACCTGTGTCGGTTAGACCGAATGACGTTGTTAGGACTAATTCACCTAATAGAGTCCCTACTCAATCTAGGTCAGGACCTCAACAAGTCTATAGGAGTACAACACCTAGAAGAGCTTACACTCCGGTTAGGTCTCACACTCCTCAAAGACATCAATCACCAGGTAGAGCCCAGGGATACCAATCTGAAATGCCATATAATAGAAATTATTCGAGGGCTCCACAGCAAATGCCTAACCAAAGGCCAAGAGTGAATTTAAATCACTCTGCACCACAACAGGTTCACAATCAAACACCCAAGTCACCTAAAAAGAGAGATGCGTTTTTGAAGGAGTTCACGTATGTGGATGAGAACGGTATTACCAAGTCAGTCATGGCTGGGGTTCCCCGTGATAACTAACTTGTTTTCTTTCATGTGCAGGAGCTAACTACAGGTCTAAACAACAAGTGATTCGTCGACAGTGGTTGCTCAAGGCACATGACTGGGGAAAGGAGTCTGCTCACAGACTTCAAAGGAGGGAACAAGGGATTCGTATCATTTGCTGGGAACAAGGAAGGAAATATCACTGGAACATGAGTGATTACTAATGGGACTATCATACTTGATAAAGTATATCATGTTGATAGACTTGCTCACAATCTCATTAGTGTCTCTCAGATCTGTGATAAGAAGAATTCAGTTTTGTTTACTGATACTGAAGCGTTAGTGCTGAAGCCAGGATTCAAAATTCCTGAAGAGTGGATTATGATGAGAGCCCCAAGGAAGAACAATTTGTACATGCTGGACATGAACATCTCCGATTCGTCAATGGGAACGATCTGTCTGTTGTCTAAAGCTTCAGAGACCGAATCCGTTTTATGGCACAGACGCATGGCACACTTGCACTTGAGGAAAATGAATTACATCACTAAACATGGTCTGGTGCAAGGTGTCCAGATGAGGAGTTTTCAGTTTGAAGACAAGTGTGTACCGTGCAAGAAAGGAAAACAACATAAGAAGTCACACAAGTCGAAGACTCAGAACTCAATAGCTTCCACTTTTGATTTGTTCCATATGGACCTATTCGGACCTATCAACAAAAGGAGTATAGGTGGTCGTTGGTACTGTTTAGTTATCACTGATGATTACTCATGTTTTTCATGGGTTTTCTTTTTAGGTACGAAGGATGAAGCAGCCGCAAAGTTGGTTGGGTTCTTAGACCAAGTCGAAAACTCATACGGGACAAGGGTAAAATGTATTAGGAGTGATAATGGAACGAAGCTCAAAAACACAGTAATTGGTGTATATTGCCTATCCAAAGGCATAGTGCATCAATTTAGTGCACCACATGAGCCACAACAAAATGGGATGGCAGAACGGAAGAACAGGACTTTGATTGAGGCAGCAAGGACCATGCTCTCGGATTCAAAGCTTCCTACCATGTTTTGGGGGGAGGCAGTGAATACCGCTTGTCATGTTTTAAATCGGGTCCTTACTGTCAAATCATTGAACAAAACCTATTATCAGGTTCTGAATAAAAGACCACCAAATTTAACTGGCTTCGAACCGTTTGGGGTACCGTGTACATTAATGAAAACAAAACATCAACCTAAGTTTGGTGAAAAGGCTGACGAAGGTTATGTCCTAGGTTATGTGCCTAATTCACCAAACAAAAGGGTTTTTAACAAATCAAGCGGTACGGTAGAAATTGTGTACAACATTGATGTAACAAGTTATACACATGAACCCCAAACTGGTCCGTAATGGATATTTGATTATGACTCATTGTTTGAATCATTTAACATTCCTTTGGATGGAAATGCAGGATCAATTGAAAATGACTTATCATCATTAAATCTAAATGATGACGGTCTAGGTTTTCCAAAGACAAGCTTTCCATCAACTTCTAAGCCTACAACGACAGAAGATGGGTCTCCAGCAGAGAATGATTCTGAGTTACCTACAAACGAGAATCAGACTACTACTTCTACTTCCGAGGACAGTGATCATGAGGAAGAGAATGTACTGTCTGAAGTCGTTCTCCCGTTAGGTGAGATAGGATCAAACTTAGGATATAATCTTAGTGTCGATGAGATTGAAACATCGAGGATTAACAAGGATCATCCGGTTGAGAGTATCATAGGAAATCCGCATACTGGTGTGAGAACTAGGAGTAGTTTGAATAACAACACAGTGTTGTTGTCGATGATTAATGACTCTGAGGCTTTTCACATTTGCCTTTATTTGTGTTTTATCTCACAAGTAGAGCCGAAGAATGTGCAAATGGCACTGAAAGACAATTCTTGGGTTGAAGCGATGCAAGAAGAACTGTCACAATTCAGAAAGCTTGAAGTGTGGGAGTTAGTGCCATTACCTCGAGGAGAAGTTGCAATAGGAACCAAGTGAGTTTTTAGTGCAAGAGAGATGATCGGGGTATTGTTACTCGCAACAAGGCAAGTGGTAAAGGGTTTCAACCAATAAGAGGGAATCGATTGCAACGAGGTGTTTGCACCAGTGGCGAGGCTTGAGGCAATCTGTTTGTTTCTGGCCTTCGCATCCTTCAAAGGATTTAAAGTCTATCAACTAGATGTAAAGAGTGCCTTTCTGTATGGAAAGGTGAAGGAACTGGTGTACGTCGAACAGCCGCCTGCGTTCACTAATCCGAAGCTTCCCGACAGAGTGTATCGACTCGATAAGGCTCTGTATGGATTGCATCAGGCACCCAGGGCATGGTATGAGACACTATCAATTCATCTTTTAGACAACGGGTTTGAAAGAGGGAGAATTGATAGTACATTGTTTGTGAAGAGGAAGGGTGAACATTTATCTTGGTACAAGTGTACGTGGATGACATCATTTTCGGGTCATCAGATGAGCAGATGTCCAAAGATTTCGAGAAGGTGATGAAGTCAAAGTTTGAGATGAGTGCTATGTGAGAGTTAAACTTCTTTCTGGGTTTGCAAGTTGAACAGAGGAAGGAGGGCATGTTTATCCATCAGACGAAGTATGTCTACGATATTCTAGAGCGCTTCGGGATGGAAGGAACAAAGCTGAATGCTCACTTTAGTACCCCGATTCAAGTGAATCACAATCTCGGACCAGGTACAGAAAGTGATACTGATGTGGATCCGACTTTATATCGGGCCTTGATCAGATCACTTATGTATTTAACTACTTCTAGACCTGACATTATGTTTGCTGTGTGTATTTGTGCTAGGTTTCAAGCCAATCCGAAAGAAATGCATATGAAGGCTGTGAAGCGGATTCTGAGATACCTCAAGTCGAAACCGAAGCTGGGACTTTGGTATCATGCTGATGGTGATCTGGAATTGGAAGCATTCACGTATTCAGACTATGGAGGTTGCAGCTTGAACCGGAAGTCAACAACTGGAGGTTGTCAGTTCCTTGGATGGAGGCTCGTATCCTGGCAATGCAAGAAACAGGCTTCAGTAGCCGTGTCAACGTGCGAGGCCGAATATGTAGTTGTTGGTAGTTGCTGTTCACAAGTTTTGTTGATACAACAACAATTGCGGGACTATGGTTTGACTTACACTCATACTCCCATTAGGATAGATTACCAATCTTCTATTGCTATAACTAATAATCCAGTTAGACACAGTAAAACAAAGCACACAGACCTAAGACATCATTTTATACGTGATTCTGCTGAAAAGAACTTAATAAAACTGGTAAAAGTGGCAACGGAAGATAACAATGCTGATTTATTCACTAAAGCTTTTGATAAGTCACGCTTTGAGTTGTTAGTTCAACTGAATGGTATGCGTAATCCAGAGTAACTTGACCTTAGTATATTTTCTTTCTTTTTATAGTAAGTTAGTAGTTAAGTAGAATTTATTTCCTTTTATAGTAAGTTAGTAGGATACTTTATTAGCTAATTTTAAAAATGAAAAACAAAAGAAAAAAAAGAGAAAACCATAACAAATTCAAAAAAAAGGGGAATATTAGAAAATTGAGTCAAGTCTTTGATACATATGTTCAAAGTGACAACAATTAGCACAATCGATACAATCTCTAAGTGTTAAGCTTTCATACATAATGCACCTTAAACTCTAAGTGATATACATTTTCTTGTTTGATGTGTTGGTAGGCATAATACATAAAAGGGAATCTCAAAAGCTAATAAAATATTCAAGAAAAAGTCTTATGTGTAACTAACTTAGATGTATGACCAAATGGTCTTAGTTTCTATGTTTGAGACATACAGACAATGATTCTAAATGAGGTATGCAAATTTTCTGGGGGATGTATGGCAACATCAAATACATCTTAAAGAAAAGAATAGAAACAAAAATTTTGATAAAAAGGAGAGAGTCAAAACAAGTCGCTTTGTTGTACGTAAGTACAGACCTGTCACCTCTGTTTTGACTCGAGTTAGCAAGATAAGTCACTTTGTTGTACGTAAGTACAAACCTGTCACCGCTGTCTTCCTAGCTTTAAATAAACTTTAAGACAAACTAAGACACTCTGTTGTATGAAAATACAGAACTGTGTCCGACGTTTGCTTTTAAAGAAAATTTGCAATACCGAAAAGTTATAATCATTGTTTGTCTGCCTTGATCATAGAAGTATGTCTAAGTATGGGACACGTAAGGTAGCTTCTTGATAAATAAAAAAGGCCAAGGGATATTCCAAATTGTAACATGTTTAAAGGGAAAATAATACCGACAATCTCCTTCGAATGTATATCACGACAAAAAATCAAAGGAATTAAAAATTCCTAAGTGTGATAGTGTAATACTGAAAGTGCGTATTGACACTGCTATCTGATTTAACCTTCTTTGACTTTCTCGCAAAATACTCTGTTAGTTTAGGTTGTAAATTATTAAAAGTAGTTTAGAGTAGATTAAGTTTAAATTTTATTCAAATTTTACTTTATTTTATTTTACTTTATTTTATTTTATTTCACTTTTATTCTAAGTAGGAAAAAGGTCAAAGTTATACGAAAGAGTTGAAAAAGTTGAATTTTGAATTTGTCAGGAAGCTCGAATTTATGGCAAGTTCGAAGGTTGTTAATATAAAAAGGTTAATAGTACTTCCTTTAAGGCACCTACCTTCGAATTTGTTCATTCGAACTTGTCTCCGGCGAATACGAACTTGTTCATTCGATCTTGTCACATTCGACTTTCTTTCTTTTCCTCGAAGTTTTGCAAAGTTTTCTCGAACCTAATCACATACTTAGGTATAATAATCATTATTATACAAAGTTTGGGTAGTTTCATAATTTATTATGGCAAAAAATCGAGTTTATTTGATGTTTTATGTGTTTAAACTATGTGGTTTAAAATCACAAGTTTTAATCGGTAAAAGTTCAAATAAAACACATATAACTTCGATTAGAACCCAATAGGACTAGACAATACTATTTTTTAGGTCAAAAGGGGTTAAAATCATGGATTTTTGTTTGAAAATGATTGACTTCGAACATGTTCTTCATGTTCGAACTTGTCAGAAGTTCGAACTTGTTGAAATATCTACAAGTTCGAAGTCAGTAAAGTTCGAACATAATCCTCGAAATTGTTTAAATTCGAATGTTTTTAAAATAAATTCGAACTTGTATAAATTCGAATGTGTTGAATTTAGAACTTATGTAAGTTCAAAATTATGCAAATTCGAAATAAACAAGTTTCATTTTATTTTTCATTACTAATATTGGTTGTTGTTTTCTATGTGCAGATATGGGTGATCGGGCTTTCTTTAACAAACGTAACATGGTTATGTCTGTGGATAGGGAACTACCCGAAGCTCAGCCGTACCGGCATATGGTCGAGTTTCTGACTCAGTCACGAGTCTCATATGCTCTGACACACGACCTGCAAATCATTTGGCCTTATGTACGTCAAATTTGGGAGCATCTCCAAGTGGACTGCTCTGTGACGCCAACCGTATTGAGAACAAGGGTTGGGGGACAGCCAATCGTATTTTCAGACGATATGTTATGGCAAATCCTACAGCTAGGATCGGAAGACCAAGAGGCGGGGCCTATAGATTTTCCGTTACATATCAGGCAAGCGGCGTTTTTGCAAATGGGATACGCCCTAGACATTACGAAGGCTTCATATGTTAGGAGTGGCTAGATGGCCAATGGCATTATCTGGTGCACGTCATAATGGTTTGTTTTGCGTCGAAGAAGGCCGATTTTGATACTATGGTGTCCAAGCTGCAATCGGCGTTGATTGCCTTAGTCTACAATAAGCGATTCAGTTTTTCAGAAATGTTCTTTGGGGAGTTTGTGCATCAAATCACAGCTCTGGTGAGGGAACACTTTTTGATGTATCCTCAATTCGCAATGATGATCATCCGCCACTTTTTGCCTAATCTGCCATAACTTCCGGATACAAATGGGGTGGCCATAATTGACAAGAGGATTTCGCTGACTGCCAGACGCTTAATGCGAGAAAGGCTGAGCAGGTCAGGCCGCAAGTGGCACCTCTGTTCGGGGCCGTGATTGTATGATCTCGTAGCCCTAGAGGGTGATAACTGGCCAGGAGAACTTCTGCAGGAGCAACAACAACAACAGCAGCCACCACAACAACAACAGCAACAACAACATCAGCAGAGGCTAAGACGTAGAGCACCGGCAAGCAGAGCTCCGGTAGCTAGACCATCCTCTAGCCGACAATCAGAATACACTGCAGCTGGTCCATCCACAGAAGCTGCAGGCCCATCGAGTTCGGCCCCGCATTTTGATCAGAGGGCTCAAACTCTTGAAGAGATATGGGCGCAAGGGACAGCAGTGGAGCAAAATGTTGCTGAACAACTGGTTCAGGATGTTTTAAACCCACCGGCTGAGTTCATTGATATTTTTAAAGAGATTGATGAATACCAGCCATCTGAAGCTAAGTATATGGACACAAAAGTCCAGGTTGAAGAAGGAGAAAGAATTCAGACTGAGGCTGAGGGTCAAGCAGATACCGCCTCCGAGTCTGACTCCGATTCTAGTTCTGAGGAAATAGAAGCTGTTGAAGCTATTGATCCGGCTGTCAGAATTGGCAGATATGGATCGAGACTAGTAGTCAGTAGAAGAAAATGACAAGACGAGCAAGTAGAGATGCAGAGGAAGAAGACTCTGATTTTGAAGAGGAAGAAGAAGTTCCACTCGTACCTAGGCATAGGGCGAGGCGGCATAGATTCATGCAGGGAGCTCCATCCACTTCGGCTCCTGAACCTGTGTTACCGGCTGCTCCATCAATTCCAACCACCGCTCCATCAACATCCACCTCCACTCCATCTACATCAACTACATTCACTGACAATCAGCGGTTCACAGAGCTTAAAGGAAAGGTGGACTTCCAAACAGTCCAAAATTTTCAACTTTCAACAGCAGTGAAAGAATTTCAAGCGCATAATGCCAGACTTGATCAAGAGAATGCTGAGTTGAGAAATACAGTAGCTGATCAAGCATCTAAGATGAAGACAATGAAAACTCTACTAGAGCAGTCATTGAAAAATCTACAAGCTCAGGGAGAGAGTAGTTGCAAGGAAGCTAAGGTGAGGAGAGAAGATGACTCAGGCAATGATCCAGATGCGGAAAGAGAGAGTGAGCTAGCAGATCTTTCTCAGAAGACTGCCAGCAAGCTCAAATTCAGGGGGAGCCTAGTCAGTCGGGTGTGAGAGAAGGAGGCGAAGAAGAAGCCTTAAAGATTACTGAGCATGAAATGACTGAAGCATTGTGGGGTCTTGATGATGAAGAGGATATTGGTATTGATCAAGAAGATTTGGAGGAATGAGAGTTTATTCCTGAAGAGATTGTGGATTGCAAGTCGGATGACGAGGTTGTAGAAGACGAGGATGACAATGTTGATGAAGTAGTCATCCCAAAACAACCTATTATTGAACAATATATTCATAATGGGCAGAATGTGAACGATATGGATGAGCTTAACCTAGCGTATACAGATGAATCAGAACCTAAAGTAGCTGAAAAGGAGCAAACTAGAGAAGATATGATAAAGCTATGGTTCAAAAAGGAAGAAAAGAAGACAGATCTGAAGATGAATAAGAGAATGAGAGTGCCAAAACCTGGAAATCTCTCTGGAGGAATTTTAAGCTAGTTCTTTGATAGAGAACTGCAGCTATTTGTACTCAAGAGAAGGGATGGGCTTCAGTACTTGGGGAGAACGTTGAAGGTGTTCAACACACTGACCAAGTGTGAAGTGAAAGAGTTGGCTTGGAAAGAATTAATCAACCTAGGAGACGACCCATATGCTGAAGTTGTTACTAAGATTATACGAAGGGAGGCTCGATCTGGAAGGTTCGAAAGGCTTAAGCCTAGATCTGGGAAAAGAGTTGAAAATCTGTCAAGAGTAGATCCCCACACTGGAAAGCCTTGGGCTAGGATGGTTTACAAGCCAGTCCGATGCCTCAAGAAAGTGTCGATGAAGTCAATGCCACATCATGTACTGAGAAACATGAAGTGGTGGTATGTTGACAATGAGACGGCGGAAGCAGTGATGGAGGACTACGAGGACAAAGTAATTTTGAAAGTATACGATCCACTGCATCTGATCAACTTATCTAAGGACGAACTGAGAAAACTTCATCATCAGCCGATTTTCTTTCATAAAGGCTGGAGATCAGAAGGCAGGAAGTTCTAGAAGGTAGTTAGAGTTTATATAGATCAGGGATTGTATGCTGGTAGTAGTTTATATAGTTCTAGTACTTAGACAAAATATATATAATTAGAAGCTATCGTCAAGGGGGAGTCTGTTAGTGCATCCTGTGTGACGATAGCAGTCTAAATATAGTCGATATTTTGTAATAGTCAATTTGTTCGTAATTGCATATTAATACGTGTTTGATATACGTTTGTTATATATGTTTGATATTGATTGTATGTATGTTTGAACTTGGTTGTAATTGATGTTTTACAATAAGTTCAAAGATAAGTTCAAACATAAGTTCAAAGGTAAGTTCAAAGTCACTGGTTCGAACTTATGGAGAACAAGTTCGAAGGGCCTTGCGCTTGGTCGAACTTGTCCAGATCAAGTTCGAATCATGGGTTATAATTAAGGGTTAATTCGTTTTAATTAACAACTTTTGCAAATTGAGAGGAGAGATTAAGGCAGAGGCGATCTCGAACTTACAGGGTGATTTTGTGTTTGTTCTTGGAGAGAATCACGTGTCGGGGCGTTCTATTGTTCGTCTATCATCGTGTGTGTCTCCATGTTTCGTGTGTGTGGTCTATCCGTCGAACAGCTAACGAGGATTCCGCACTCGTTGGACGGCGTCGCGTTAAGATAGGATCCGTAGGTAGGCGACCTTACAATCAGAATCTGAATAGCCAATTAGTTCAAGCCTGGAGTCTCTGGGATACCAAAGACCCAATCCTGGTGTACCCTTTAGGTATCTGAAGATTCTTTTGACAGCAGCTAGATGTGATTCTTTTGGATCAGCTTGAAACCTAGCACATAAACAGGTAGCAAACTTAATATGTGGTCTACTAGCAGTTAAATATAGCAAGCTCCCAATCATGCCTCTGTAAGCTATTACGGAAACAGCTTTGCCACAAGCATCAGCATCCAAATTTACATTGGTTGCCATTGGAGTTTTGATGGGAGAACTTTGATCAAATTTAAACTTTTTCAGATGATCTAATGTATACATTCTTTGATTAATAAAAATTCCATTTGAGGATTGTTTAACCTGTAATCCTAGAATGAAAGTAAGTTCACCCATCATGCTCATTTCATATTCGGATTTCATGAGTAGTGAAAAATTCTTGCATAACTGTTCATTAGTAGAACCAAATATTATGTCATCCTATATTTGAACAAGCATAATACTAGTTTTCACCTTCTTTATGAACAATGCGGTATCCACTTTACCTTTGGAATAACAATTTCTCATAAGGAAATTAGTAAGAATGTCATACCAGGCTCTAGGGCCTTGTTTTAGAGCATAGAGAGCTTTGTGCAACTTATAGACAAAACTTGGATGTAGTTCCCTTTCAAAACCTGGAGGCTGCTTGACATTTACGTCATCCTGCAGCTTACCATTCAAAAATGCACCCTTGACATCCATTTGAAATACCCACATGCTCTTGTGGGTAGCATAGGCTAAAAACAAACGAATTGCTTCTAACCTGGCCACTGGAGCAAATGTTTCATCATAGTCTATGTTTTCTTCTTGCGTATAGCCTTGAGCAACTAGTTTTGCCTTATTTCTAATGACATGACCTTGCTCATCCATTTTGTTTCTGAAAACCCATTTGGTGCCAACTATAGTTTTACCTTTAGGGATAGGGACTAGCTTCCATACTTTGTTTCTCTCAAACTGATTGAGCTCTTTTTGCATGCCAGTGATCCAATTGAAATCTTTAAGTGCATCATCTAATTTCTTTTACTCCATTAGGGACACAAAACTAGAAAACATACAAAAGTTTCCTAAGTTATCCCATGTTGTTTGTACCCCTTTGTTCATGTCACCAATTATTCGATCATTGGGGTGACACCTGATCCACTTAGGATTATGTTTCAATGAAGATTCTCCTGAATCATTTTCATTTTCATCAGGTTTTGCAGAACAACTTTCATGATTTTCAGAGACACTGTTATCTTGATCCTGTTCACCTATTGAACATGAATCTCTATTGTTGAACACATCAACAGAGGGAAATCAGCATTGCTTGGTTCAGGACATGGTGCATTAACTATGTTAGTACACTTATTCACACAGGGTGTATCAAAATAATCATCATCATGTCCATTGTGTTAACAGGTTCCACTCCGAGTGAAGTGGAAGCTTTTGAGTCCTTTTCCTCAACATTTGAATGCATAAGATCATTAAAGTTGAACTCTCCTGAAATTGATTCAGGAATGGCTTTGGTAGAGGCATTCCTAGACTCTTCAAAGGTGACATTGATAGATTCATCTATCACCTTTCTTTTATAGTTGTATACTCTATAGGATTTAGAAACGGCAGAGTATCCAACAAACACACCTTCATCAGCTTTGGGTTCAAATTTAGCCAGCTGATCCCTCTGATTCAGAATGAAGCACAAACATATAAACACATGGAAATAGCTGGCCTTCTCCCTTTGATTAACTCATAAGGAGTCTTGTTGAACCTTTTCACCACTAAGGATCTGTTTGAGTGAAGCAGGTAGTGTTTACAGCTTCAGCCCAAAATGATGAAGGCAAACCTGATGCACACAGCATGGTTCTAGCAGCTTCAATGAGGGTTCTATTCCTCCTTTCAGCAACTCCATTTTGTTGTGGAGTTCTTACAGCTGAATATTTTTGTGAGATCCCTCTTTCTTCACAGAAGTCCTCAAGAGTACTGTTTCTAAATTCAGTACCCTGATCACTTCTAAACTGCTTGACTTGAGCAGAGTTTAGAACTTCCATCTTTTTGATAAATCCAATAATTTCTCTGGCAGCCTCTCCTTTGGTCTTTAGGATGATTACCCATGTAAACCTGAAGAATTCATCAACCATTACTAGAGTGTATCTTCTACCTCCTAGACTTGGGACACTGACAGGTCCAAACAAGTCCATGTGGATCAACAAGAGAGGGGTATCAATAGAAAAATTATGCTTGGACTTAAAAGATGTTTTTCTCTGCTTTTCTTTCTCACAAGTTGTGCAGAGTTTATCCTTAACAAAGGTTATAGAAGCAAACCTATTACCAACTCTTTCTTACTAAGTTTGTTGATGTTCTTGAAGTTTAGGTGTGACAGCCTTTTGTCCCATAACCAGTTTAGGTCTGCATTACTCCTTGAGATAAAGTAGGTTTCAGTTGTGGGATCAACAGATTCATGTCCATAACATATACACCTTTCTTCCTTTGTTCACATAGCACAACTTTTCCTTGGGGATCCAGTATGTATCCCAAGTGCTCATCAAAGTTAATCTTGTTGCCACCATAACAAAGTTGGCTAATGCTAACAAGATTATGTTTTAGCCCAGACACATAGGCTACTCTTTTGACTATAGCAGCACCAGCTTGAAGGGTTCCATATCCTTCGGTGGATCCCTGAAAATTGTCACCAAAGGTGACTTTTAGCCCTTTTTCAGGCCTGAGATCACTCATCAAATCTTTGCAACCTATCATGTGGCTTGAGCAGCCGCTGTCCAAGTACCAAACCTAGGATGGTTGTATAACGTGCAGAGTGTCATGAGAAAATATTATTTATTTTTAGGGGAACTCATCATAAGGATCAGTTCTCCTTCTTCATCAACATTTGTTGATGGACCACTAAGATTTCCACTAATATTTCCAATTTGGATTGTATCAGCTTGGATACTCTCCTCAATGACCATGTTACTTCCAACAGTGTTGATTTTTACAATGTTGGAACTAATAGTGTCACTAGCCCTTATGTCCTCAGTTTCAGGACAGCCTTTGGCCATATGAGTCTTCTTCCCACATTTATAGCATTTTCTATTTTTAGACTTTTTGGAAGAAGTGCTCCCAGAAACACATTCTGGGATATCCTTGTTGGACTTCTTAGCAGGTTTAGCAAACTTATTACAATTCTTAGAAGAACCAACAATTTGAGTGAAAGATACAACAGCAATAGCTTACATGTGTCCTCTTTCCTCTTTTTAGGAGGGCAGATATCAAATTAATATAGGAATTTTAATTTGCTTTTTACCTTCCACAGGTTTGGGAAACATATTCCCTGTTTTCTCAGGTTTGACAATGGCTTTGCATTTTCCTTTACTGAGATGTGATGATTGTTTCCTATCAACCTGATCATTACTTTTGGTTTTATAAAAAGGTTTTCCTTCATTTATCACCGGCTTTCAACTATGATTGAAAAACTTATTTTAAATCACAGTAGATTCGCTTCCAACATGAGACTTACCCTTATTGAAAACACGTTGCTTTCCTTTTGAAAACTTTTTCTCAAAACGCTCAGCATCAAAAGGGTTAACAGGTTTCTTTTCATCAGCTTTAGATCCAGAACCTGTCTTGTTGAAAGGTTTAGTGTCCAAAGCTGCAGTTGAACTTGTTTTCCCTTCTTTTTTTGTGTAAACCAGCTATGCGCTTAGCAGACTAATTTGATGGAGAACACATTCCATCATTAGTCTTTAAAGCTTTTTCACACAAGCTGTCAGTATTTTGAGGCCTGACAAACCTATTTGTTAAGACCAACTTTCCATTTACTCTTTGGATAAAAATACTTGGGAGCTCACCAAGAGTGGATATGTCTTTTTCCAGATTATTTATCTCAACAATTGAAGCTGATGTATCAAGATCCCCTCCAAGATAGGCTTGGATTTGAACAGAGATATGCTAACTGATACAGTGGTTAACTTTTTGTGCTAATTGGCACCAAGAGTCAACAATCTTTTGAAGCTTGGCATGCTTTGAGTCTGTCTCTCTCTTTTCTTCTAACAAAATGGTGTTGATGTGTTTTACTTCATCAAGTTCAGTTTTCAATTTATGAAAGCTGTCGAGTTCATTAGTTTTTGTTTCAAGATCTTTTTTTAACATAGAGATCTCATACTTCAAAGCATCATGCTTCTCAACTGCAGCTTTTAAATCAAAAGGTAAATATTCTAACATTTTAACTTTTTCATCAGAAATGTAATCCATAAAATTTTGTACCTTATACATCATATTCGGGTTCCAGTTCTCCAAGCTGCTAAGAGCTTCAGCTTCAGCCAAGTCCAGTTTGAAGTTGCTTGTTGACGGGACATCAGTGTTGGCCATCAGACAATTGTTGTCCTCTTCATCAGATGATGAATCAGACTCCTCCCAGTCACAAGTCTCAGCCAGGAGTCCCTTCTGCTTGTTGGAAGCCACTGAGTCTTCCAACTTTCTCAGCTTAACCATGGCCATTAGGAACGTAACCTTGTAGTCATCGTCTTTATTTGTCTTGTATGGTTTGGATGAGGAGCCAACAGCTTTAGACACACAGTCAGCAGCTATATGGCCTGTTTTGCCACATTTAAAACAGTCAAATGTCTTCTTTTTTATGAAACCTCACTTCTTTTGCAGCATCTTTCCACCAAACCTCTTGTTATTCAATTTTCTGAGAAGCATAGCAATCATTTGCTCATCATCAAACTTAGTAAGGTCTTCACAGTCTTCTTCCTCTGAAAACTCTTCCATTTTCATCATCAGCCTGTTGATCAGCTCGTGTGAACACATCACACACCTGACCAGCAGGTTGTCTCACGTTGGCCACTAAGGCAGCACCTCTTTTGGACATCTCTAAGACATTTCTTTTCTGTTTCCTTGACTGTTCATCATTCAACAAGGATCCATAAAGATTCACAAGATCCATGCCTCTGATGGTACCTGAGTTTCTGAGGATAGTAGAGAAGTAATTCCATTCCTTAGGCAGAATGTCCAAAAATTTGTTCACCAAAGTTAAGCTGTCTTTAGTGATCCCAACAACTTTGAGATCATTTATCAAGGCTGTGAACCTGGTGTAGGTTTCTGTGAGTGACTCCTTGGCTTTGCAAAGAACAGCTCATACTGTCTAACAAGATTGTTGATCCTGTTATCCAGTGTGATAGTGGGACCATCATAGACGGTACACAGAGTTTCCCACATCTCCTTCGCTGTCTTCATTTTCTCAACCTCTTTGAACACATCATCAGGAAGAGAAATAACAAGGTTGTTCCTAGACTTTGCATCAAGAGCAACCAGCCTTTTGTCTTCATCAGACCATTGAGCTTTTGCCTTCTCAATAGTCCTGACTTCAGGAACAGTTCCTTCAGCAGCAGAAATTATAGTAGTAACAGAAGTTGGCACATAAGGACTTTCCATTACTATCTCTAATAGATGTACATCAACAGCTTGGACACACTCAACTGTTTTATTCAAGCAGACTATGCATGCATGAAAACACACTTCTTTGCACGTTTTGAATATCACGCTCTAGGTTTTCTCACATTCCTTAGAAGCTTCCTTTTATACTCTCACAGAGAATCCCATTGAAACTTCCTCATTGGATGTAGAAATAGTGGAGTGTCTTTCCAAAGAGACAAAAATACTTTTCTGCACATTCTGACAAAGCAGCATTTGTCTCTACATTGCAGAAATCTTTGTCTTTTCCTTTTTGTCTTTGTTGTAGAATTCTTTAACCGAAAGAGGAATGTCAACTTTAAACCTTTCATATTCTGGTAAGGCCATTTGGATATAAGAAATGGTCTGTCACCCATTTCAAATATCCACCTTTTCTTCATGTAACAGAACAGCGCGGGCAGTCTTAGCAGCTTCTGTTTTTCCACTTTGTCTTTGACTTTGTAAACTTATCTTTTGGTCCAAGACAATACATGAGGACATGGAAACATATTCCATAAAGTGTTTAGCCTTTTCACAAAGAACAGAATAATTAGAATTTGTCTAAGCTACACAACAGGTATGAGCAGCGTAGATAGTTTATGTCCAGCCTATTCAACAGAGTAGAACAGTTTGAACAATCTGCCTTAGTTGCAACAAATGCAACAGGGTAAGCAGCTTTGACTTATATTGCAAATCACTTTCAGGTTTCAATAAGGCTTTTAGAGGCCTTAAAATATACCTTCAAGTGCATCAAACAGGTTTGATTAATAATCTCTCCCTAAGATGTATAACAGGTTTGACTGAGGCCTTTTTGTGCCTAACAGTCTCGGACTTAATACACTACTACGGAGGCTAGATTTCAGAATCTTGGGGCAACTAAATCCATAAATTGCTGCTGCGTTGCTGTTACTCCTATCTCCGTTTTTAATTTAGTTAGCACTAAAATACAACCAACATTAACATATGGGTGTTGCTTAAACTGTTTCTGGACAGCAAGCACAACACACACCCATGACTTAGATTTATTTCCATTCTTGAGGTGCAGCTGTGATCTTTTGTTTAGCTTTACAGCCTCAGTCTGAGACCCAACAGAGTCCAGATTTATGGACTCACAACAACACACACACACACACTCCACTATTTAGTTTATTATTTACATATTAATGTTGCAGTGCTGATCCTCTTTCTGTTTTTGCTGTCACGGATAGCAATAATACATCAGAAACACTGCATAAACACACTCTAATTCCAGGTTATTTTGCATCTAATATGAATGGGTTAAAGGCGATTAGATGCATAATTGCCCAATTATTACTGATTTATTAAGGATTATATGATGATAAAGGGAATCACTGATATTTTGATGTTAACACACACACACACACATGTAGGACGTACAAGCACACAAATACAACACATATTAACTTATATTTACATGTTGAAGTTAAGGAGCTGCTGCTGTTTTCATTGAACTTTTCTTTCTATTCATTTTTTATCAGCAAACACACAAATACTCGTTGTGGACACACACACTCTACACATATAGTTAAATCTACATGCTGTTATAATTTTTAAGCCGTTTTTCGGACTTCAAAGCACACACTAATACACATTCTGTTTTATGTAACTAAGGTGCTGCTGTTGATTGATATACCAGCCCCCACTCTGAGACATAAAAATCTCTGAGTTTAACTTGCAAGACACAGAACACAACACTGCACTATGAACTAGACATTTATCTTTCTGTTTTACAGGCTATAATGTAGTAAATAGAAAAGGTTTAATGATGAATTCAACGATAGTGATCAGCAAGTGTGTTACAAGTGAATGGAGGCCAAGGCCGAGGGCCACAGCATTCTTAGCCTAATTCTCGGAGTCAAAACAAAAACAAAGACACATGTACAGAACACATTCGTAGGACTTATCTAAGTCCCTGATTTTCTATTTTAAATATGGAATTAAGACTTCAAATGGCTACTATTATTAATTAAACACAAAGAAAATACATTCATGAACTTGTATTGATGTTTATAACAGTAGATGATAATGTTCAATTTTAAATATTTGATGAACATTTTGAATTTTATAACCCACTCGGAGTCGTAAGCTTCATTACACACACATATGATGTTTTTAAGAAAGAATTTACCTTGTATTACTGTAATAATCTTGTAGAATAATGATGCTTGATGATTCCACACTTGAATGTTTGATTTTTTATTGCAAGATCTGTGCGAATTATTGTAGGAGTTGTATATGTTGAGAGAGAGACTTTGCAATATCTTTTGATTGTAAAAAAAAAAATGAACAGGCCTTTGTTCATTTGGGGGTGTTATTTACTCAAATTTGGCAATTTTACATTTTTTATCCCTTAGTTTGTTTTCTTTCATTTTAGCTTAACATAACTTTGCTAATTATATTAACAATACATATAACTTTATAATAGCTTAAGGAACTTAATACAAAGTTCAATTGTAAATTTTTAACTAAAATTACATTTAACACGCTAATGATAGCTAATTAAAGTTTAGGTCGTTACACCCTGACGCTCATAATTCGATGCTTGTGGTTATATCGCCATAAATTACATGCTAACGGATCTTAATCCTAACACAAAGCACACCTTGTGGTGAATGGCAAGTCACAACAAGTCGATATTGGCTGCAACGAGACTTTTAGCCCTGTGGTTAAACCTACAACGTTTTGGAACTGTGCTCACCCTTGTCGTATCCTGTTCTTGGTCAATTCACCAACTCGACACCAATAATGCATTTTTACACGGGAACTTATCTGAAACAGTATACATGCATCAACCTCCTGGTTTTGTTTATCACAATCACCCTGATTTTGTTTGTATGTTGCGTAAATCTTTATATGGTCTCAAGCGAGCACCACGGGCGTGGTACCAACATATTGCAACATACATCACATATACGGGGTTCAAGAGTGCTGTTTCAGGTACTTCTCTTTTGTTTATCGCAAAGGGCATGATATTGCTTACTTACTTTTGTAAATTGATGATATAATACTTACAGCTTAAAATGATGCTTTTCTTCGCACAATCATCAACAACCTCTCCAAAGAATTTGTGATCACTGACTTGGGGCAACTACACCATTTTCTTGGCAACAGGTATCGCATATAGCACATGGACTCTTCTTGTCTCACTCTCACTGTGTTAATGTCATACTTGAATGAGCACACATGACGGGTTGTAATCCGGTAGCCACACCCGTCGACACCTCATCAAAACTAAGTGCAAGGGAGCCAATAAAACATCCTACACTTCACTAGAGGCCGGTGCATTATAATATCTCACATTAACGAGACCAGACATCATGTATGCTGTGCAACAAGTCTGTTTATTTATGCATGCACCAAGGGAACCAAATTTCAACTTCCTTAAATGCATTCTTCGATACTTAAAGTGTACCTCCGATCAAGGTCTCTACATCTAAAAATAGACAAATTTACGCATTACGGCTTATTCAGACGTTGATTGGGGGGCTGCATTGATTCAAGATGCTCAACATCAGGATATTGTGTGTTCCTCAGGGATAACTTGGTCTCATGGTCTTCAAAAAGACAACCAACGGTATCCCGATCTAGCGCCGACGCGGAGTATAAAGGTGTCGCTAATGGAACTGCCCAAACAAGTTGGCTTTAAAACTTACTGCTTGAACTTCATGTACAGATTACGAAGGTAATGCTCGTCTATTGTGATAATATTTCTACTGTGTATCTTTCTGATAACCCGGTACAACATCCGCGTACCAAGCATGTTGAGATTGATATTCATTTTATTTGGAAACTTGTTAAGATCGGTCGTATCCGCGTTATACACGTATCGACAGATCATCAGTATCTGAATATTTTCACTAAAGGTCTTCCACACCAGCTATTTCAATGGTTTAAGTTCATTTTGTGCATTTGACCTCCTCATGCTCCAACTGATGGGGAGTATTAGACAGAATATATGGCCTTTATTGTTCTATAGTCTGTGATTATTAGTTTCCTTGTTATCCTTATGTAATTTAGGTAGTTGGTTACATTTATAGGTAAATTATATTATATTCTGTGGGAATTAATAATACGACAGAGATTCTCTGAAATCCTTCATGAAAATACTTTATCGGAAACTTCGACGCTTGCATTAGTCATCCATTGTTCCAGATGAGCAGCGACTTCCATGGTTGAAAAAAGATCCCTGGATGTGGCCAGAAAGGGCATTCATGGTTGTGGTCAGAGACAACAGGACGGAGGGTAAGGAGATGAAACCATAACAAAAAGCCAGATGACTGACGGGGGGTAAGGAAAGGGCGTTCATGGTTGTGCTTCCAGATGAAATCCTCTTAATTTGTAATTATAAATTTTTTCTTTTTATTATTAATTTGTAAAATATTCTAGTATTAATAAAATAAAATATATGCCTATGTTTATAATATTTTCAAGGGCAAAATAGTCATTTTTAAAAAAATAGGACCAAGACCATAACAAAAAGCCAACCATAGGTACTGAAATTATAATTTCGATGCAAAAAGGACGAGATGCATAATTTACCAATGACCAGAGGGACAAAAATTGTAATTTAGCCTAAAAAGTAAGAGTCTAAAGTAGGTGGTAAACTAACAGCTATGCTTGAAAAGGAAGAAACCCAATGGTTTATACGTACCTAGTTGTCTCCGTAAAAAAATAATAATAAAAAGAGGGAGTAACATGGTTCTATAATTAGTTCCGGATTCCTTTTGCTCCGATGTAAGGCGACCATTACTGTCCGGGCGTTGCAACTGGTCATCTATTTAATTCGACCATTCGCCCGGTGATCCTTTTAGTTCATCTAAAAGGTACTTCATTGATCTTGAACAATTAAGTGTTGTTGGCACAAATGACACATTATTCGCCTTGATAAGAACTATTTTGCTAAAAATATTGTCCAATATGAAATTTAGTCTGACGGTTGTTATCCGATTGGCAACTTGATGAGTAAGTTCATCATATGAAATGAAAGTTAGCAAACTGTCTGCTCGAATCCGGACAAAGCTTCGGTCTGATTGAGTCATTAGTTTTTCTGATCCGGCAGCCACCTTCTGGCTCAGTTATTTGGGTTTCATAGTTCCTAGCCCGAAGAAGTCAAAATCCATTCGACAGATGGTCAATTGGTAGGATTGGCATGTGAGGAGTTAGAAACAAAACACCTTAATATATTACCATCCTATTTATGTTTTTCAATGATGTAACGTCAAAAATTGGGTTATTTTTTCGTTGTGCTTGCTGAAGGAAAGAAAAACATCAACAAAGCTTATATGTTCGACACCTTGTTCATCCGATGATTAATTTGAAACTTTACTTGTTCTGAGCCATTGGTCGTGCATGAGATTCAAAAGCTGATGACAGTATCGGTTTATCGATTTTCTAAATCACTTGTATTTACTATGGTTTTTCTGGAATAACACATTTTTATTCTGGTAGTTATTTAAGAGGCTACATGTGTGTGTATGTATATATATATATATATATATATATATATATATATATATATATATATATATATATATATATATATATATATATATATATATATATATATATATATATATATATATATATATATATATATATATATATATGGATGATTTCATTGCAGAACCTAAATTTAGTGTAAACTGTAGAATTAATATCGTCCATAGATTAGATTATTCTAATGGTCTTGATTAAAATTATCAAGTGTCGAATTAGTAAAAAAAAAAGATTGGTATTATTGCTAAAACGAAAAAAATTGGTAATAGGAAAAAGATTGATATTAGCAAAAAAAGTGTCGAATTATTATTTATACATTTTTCTTTTTTAAATATATTTATGTTGTAAGATATATTGTTTTTTTATTTATTAAAAATTATCCCTATTGTAACATTTAATTTACGTCTTTTTTATATATCGTATTTATTTATTAAAATTTTATTTATCTTATGTTTTATTTGTAAAAATATTTATACACTTTTGACTTTTATACATTTTCATATAAATATTTAGTTTTGTTAATATATTTTTATGAGAAAAGTATAAACATTGGGACATTTTAATTTAATTCTTTTGTTACGTACATTGGCACTCGTGCTATTACTTTTTTATGATTATTTTGGGATTTTATTCATTTTGATTTAAATATTTTTGTTATAATACATTTTAATTTACACAACTACTTTTTTTATTTTATTGTGATTATTTTGTTAGACTAATATGTTTCGATTTACTTACAAAATATACAAACCAAATGCATCTGTCAAAGTATATAATCCAATTTGTATAAGTTTTGTTAAATCAAAACATATAAATGTTTATATTAAGTTTATATATTTTACTTAAAATATATAATTAATTAAAATTGTATTAACCTTACAAATATTTTTGTTAAAAATAAATAAAATATTATGTTTATATATTTTTCTTTAAAATTAAGTCAAAACTTAGAAACATAAAAAAATATTTAAATGAAAATGAATAAAATGTGAAGTCTACATATTTTTATTAGAAATTATAATTAAATCGAAATATAGTAAGTTACGAAATAATTAAAACAAAACAAATAAAATACTAAGTTTTAATTGAAATGTATTAATGTTACAAAATAATAAAATAAAATAAATAAAATACTAAATTTGAACCCGAACATATTAACATAAAAATATTTAAATCAAAATGTTAAATCCTTAGTTTACATTTTACTTAAAAAATATATTAATGTAATGAAATAGTTAGATAGAATCATAAAAAAGAAAAAATGTATACATATTTTATGAAATGAAACATAAGATAAATAAATTTTTAATAATTAAGTTGAATATATAAAAGAAACGTAAATTAAATAAATATTATAACAGGGATAATTTTTAATAAATAAAAAATCAATATATCTTATAACATAAATATATTTAAAAAATAAAAATGTATAAATAATAATATTAATTATAATAATAAATTTAAAAAAAAGGTGAAAGTTTATAAGGACTAAAATTGAAATTAAATGACATAGTTGAGGGACCAAATTGTTATTGAGAAAAGGGCAAAACCGTTATTTAATAAAAGTTAAGAGAAAGAGGGACCAGTTTTGCATGTAAATAGTGTTTTGAGAGACCATTTTGGTAATTTTTAAAGATCAGGGACCATATCCATAATTTCGACCAAACCACAGGGACCATTTTTGTAATTTACTCTAAAATTAATATGATTAACTTTTAAATCAAAAAAAATTATACCATAAAAATGAGAATTTTATAATCTTTAAATCCATACCGGTCATCATATATATATTTTTTGAAATAAAGTGTTTATTTTTCGTAAAAAAAATTTTACCCACACCACTATGTAATATAACATATTGGAATCATTCAATGTCGAAGTAACAACTTATATCGTATATTCAATGTCGAAATAATAATATATATCATATAAGCAACACTGTATATACATTCAATATTAAAAAGAGTTAAAATTAATAGCCAAACTTTTACCCAACCGACCATTCAATATATAATATCGAGATCATTCAATGTTGAAGTAACAGTTTATATCTTATATTCAACGTGGAAGTAATACTATATATCATATATGCAACACTACATATACATTCAATATTAAAACAGTCAAAATAAATGTCAATGTTAATAGTCAAACTTGATGGGTTACCCTTAGGTCAATATTAATTGCATATTTAGCTTAATTCAATGTTAATTTCAGCGTTCTTACATTGATGGCTTATGCAACGAAGGTTCATGATTTGATGGCGGTCCTGTATCCTTCTATTAGAATGGCCAAAGGGTGTGTTGGTCGAGTCATTCGAGCCACGTCTTTGTCCTAACAACATTCAGGTTAATATATCCTTCTATTTAAATGAACACTCTTGCAGACAAAACATGTACACGTACAATCATCATGCTTAATTGACATGCAAAACCTTTTTCTTGATATGGTATGTGAGATAATGGCACAATATATCTTATTCAAAACGTAATACATGTAGCATTAACTAAAATAAAAAGAATATATAAAAGAAAAGAGGGCTTAGTTACAAGCCCTTTATGCATGCCATGTACACTGTTTATTATATGTTTTTGCAAATATATATCTACTTGTATGATAAAGGTTGGATATCATGACTTGATGATTAAAGAATTTAAAAGCACATGGTAAACTTCAAATGAAGATCTAGGGGAATATGTGTGTAGTGTAAGGTCTACCACTACGAGATCTATCTAGACGCGGAGCCGTCAACGAGTGCGGAATCCTCGTTAACGGGTAGACGGTAACAACTCTCAACTACGAAACACGGAGACTATCAGAGGCTGAACGAACGACACACGAACGATCCTACGAACTGATTCTCTCCGAAAGAACACTCACCAAGCTGATAAACTCGAGATCGCTTTATGCTTAATCCCTCACGAATTCTGCAAAAAATCTGATTATATCTCGAGTCTATCCCTAATTATAGACCCTAATTATAGACCCATTTGGTTCCTTAAGTGCCATTTGCACATTCTTAGGCTCTACTTGCGAGATGAAACATGAATAGAGACATGTGTGATATGCCTCGGAGTCGTTTATCATCGACAACAACACAGTGTTGTTATTTACACTACTCCTAGTCCTCACACCCTCGTTAGGATTTCCTATGATGCTTTCTAATGGATGGTTCTTGTTAATCCTAGAGGTCTCTATCTCATCAACCCTTAGATTATCTCCTAAGTTAGATCCTATTTCACCTAATGGGGGAACAGGCTCAGCTTCTACATTTTCCTCCTCATGGACGTTTTCCTCAGAGTTGGAACTTGATGCTTGAGTCTGATTCTCAGTGGTAGGTGCTTCTTGATCAGCAACTTCTGGAGATCCATCTACTGTCGCAGTAGGCTCGGATGTGGATTCAAACGTAGTCCTCGGAAAGATATTGCCATCGTCATTCAGATGTAACGTCGCCATGTCTTTTTTGATTGTACCTGCATTATCATCCAAAGGAATGTTAAATGACTCAAATAACTTATCATAGTCAAATATCCATTCCGGACCAGTTTGGGGTTCATGTGTATAACTTGTGACTTCAATATTATACACAATCTCCACAGTACCATTTGTTTTGTTAAAAACCCGTTTGTTTGGTGAGTTCGGCACATAACCTAGGAAGTATCCTTCGTCAGCCTTTTCACCAAACTTCGGTTGATGTTTTGTTCGTAAAAGAGTGCATGGTACTCCAAACGGTTCGAATCCAGTTATGTTAGGTGGCCGTTTATTCAAAATTTCATAACATGTTTTGTTCAATGATTTGACTGTAAGGACTCGGTTTAAAATGTGGCACGCGGTATTCACTGCCTCCCCCCAAAACATGGTAGGAAGCTTTGAATCCGGAAGCATAGTCCTTGCAGCCTCAATCAATGTTCGATTTTTACGTTCAGCCACCCCATTTTGTTGAGGTTCGTATGGTGCACTGAATTGATGCACTATGCCCTTTGATAGGCAATATACACCAATTACAGTGTTTTTGAATTCAGTCCCATTATCACTACGAATATTTTTAACCCTTGTTCCGTAGGAGTTCTCCACTTGGTCTAAGAACCCGATGAGCTTTGAAGCCGTCTCGTCCTTCGTACCTAAAAAGAAAACCCAAGAAAACCGTGAGTAATCGTCAGTGATAACTAAACAAAACCAACTACCTCCTATACTCCTTTTGTTGATTGGGCCGAAAAGGTCCATATGCAACAAATCGAATGTTGAGGTTATGGAGTTCTACTTCTTGGACTTGTGTGTCTTCTTATGTTGCTTGCCCTTCATGCACGTTAGACACTTGTCCTCGAACTGAAAGCTCTTCATAGGCACACCCTGCACCAGTCCATTCTTCGTTATGTAGTTCATCTTCCTTAGGTGCAGGTGAGCCATGCGTCTGTGCCACAGTACGGATTCCGTCTCCGAAGCTTTGGATAATAGACAGATTGGCCCAATCGAAGTCTCCGGCTTGTTCATATCCAGCATGTACAAGTCATTCTTCCTTGGCGCCCGCATCAAAACCCATTCTTCAGGAATCTTGAATCCCGGCTTTAGCACTAACGCCTCAGTGTCAGTAAATAACACTGAGTTCTTCTTATCACAGATTTGAGATACACTAATGAGATTGTGAACCAGTTTATCAACGTGATAAACTTGGTCCAACTTGATTGTCCCATTAGTGACCACTCCGGTACCCGTGATATTTCCACCTTTGTTACCCGCGAATGATACGAATCCCCGATTCCCACCCTTGAAGTCTGTAAGTAGACCTCGTTCCCCTGTCATGTGCCTGGAGCATCCACTGTCGACGAACCATTTGTTGTTTGGGCCTGTGGTAATCTCCTGCACATGAAAGAAAATAGGTTAGTTATCACGGGGAACCCAAGCCATAACTGACTTGGTTATACCATTCTCGTCCACATACTTGAACTCTTTCAAATACCCATCTCTCCTTTCAGGTGACTTGGGTCTTTGAACTGGAGTCTGTTGTGGTGCCGAGTGATTTAAGTTCACTATTTGCCTTGGAGTAGGCATTTGTTGTGGAGCTCTAGAATAATTCCTATTATATGGCATTTCAAACTGTGATCCCTGAGCTCTTACCGGTGCATACTGTCTAACTGGAGTGTGAGACCTAACTAGAGTGTGTGACCTGCTAGGTGTTGTGCTCCTATAGACTTGTTGTGGTGCTGACCTAGATTGATTAATGGCACGATTCGGTGAATTTGTCCTAATCACTTCCTTTGGTCCAACCTTAACCGGTGTGTTTTTCACAACTTGTTTGGGTGCGGCCTGCACAGCTTTCTCGGTACTTTGAGAACTACTGGTGCTCGCCATACTGGTTGAGGGCTTAACAGGTGTTGGAGTCACTCTCTTAGGTGTAACATCGGCTTTCCTAAGTGGACAGTGAGAAGCAACATGCCCTTTCTCGTGACATCTGAAGCAAGACATCTTATCTATGGACTTTTTGTGTGTTCCCTTAGATCTAGGTGTCTCACTAGTGTCTATTTCCTTTGGTACATCTATGGCGACCGGCTCATCCTCCTGATCAGCCCAAGCAATTTTCTGTTTTCCTGCAGGTGTTTCACTGGAGGAAGACACAAATTTGACTTTCTTAACCTTGACCGTTGAGTCAGCCACCTTAGGTGTATTTTCTACTATAGGGTCTGGTGTCGGTTTAGGTAGGTCCTCTAAGTCTACTGATTTGTCAGTTTTCTCCTGAGGCTGAGGCACATAGTTTGCATTGAAAGGTGGAGGGATTTCGTGAAATCCTAGACCTACGGGCTTCTTAGACTGTCGTTCGGCATCTAAAACTTTCCCTAGGTTTAGGCTTGAATTCCTAAACTTCTCCAACTTGCTATTTGCCTCTGCTACCTTAACCTTTGTTTCAGCTAGCTCTATGTCCTTGTCCTTAAGACTTTTGGTCAAGGCCTCTACGTGCTCATACATCAGTTCTATCCTAACACACTGCTCACTCAGTTTGTCTTTTAGAACTATTACGTCTTGAGCATCAGCCTTAAGCTTTTCTTTAAGATCTTGCTTGATATCGTTTAGGCTAGCGTTTTCAATTTTTAAATTCTCATTTTGAGCAGTTATGGTTTTATGTGATTCTAAGACTAGATTTAACCTATCGTTAGAATTAACACACAATGCACATAATTCACGAAAAAGAGAGTAAGTCAGACTAACCTTTGAGTTATCAGATTCCACGTTGGCCATCTGAGCAGCAAACTCCAGTACTGTCTGATCATTCGCCTTCTCTACCCACATCGGACTGCTGTCCCTTGTGGTCTGCTCTTCCCCATCACACCCAGTTTCCGTGACTTCTGCCATAAAAGCCCGAGCATTCGATTCTGGATGTGAGCTCCAGTCATACGTACCATCTAGCTGTCTGTCTGAAGTGACATTGGATAGTAGACCCGCTAGGTTGGCTTGACCAGATGATGAACTAGGAAGGTATCGTTGTTGGGACTGATTTTGGAACTGTCCCTGATGCTGACTCTGCCCTTGGTATGTTTCCACCTTCGGTCTCTGACACTCCCTGGCGAAGTGTACCAGTCCTTGACAGTTATAGCACTTTACTTTGGACTTATCAAATCCTATTCCCTTGTTATTCATCTGCAGATTCCTCCCAGTTCGTTTAATGAATCTCTTAACCCGTTGGGTTACCATGGCCAGTTGCCATTTAAGATCCATTTCCTCAAGATCATCATGGTCGACTTGATCGTAGTCTTCGTCCCAGAGAGCAGAATCGTTAATCTTCCCTTGAACACAATTCCCGTATGCGGCCACAAAAGAAGCAAGTAGATTCAAATGCTCTTCTGCTGATTTTGCGCTCATGGGCATCTTCGAATAGCTCTGAGTTGTCGATGCCTGTTGTACTTGAGGCTGCGGTTCTTCCGATCTTCCTAATCCTAAGAACGCGCGATTCAATGTGTCATCAATCTCTGCTGGTGACGACGTTTCTCCGGTGAAAAACGCTGTAGCAGTCTTCGGTTCGGCTGTCGCTGAAGGTTTTGATGTCTTTCCAAAATACATTGCTGGATTCTGGACTTGTTCTTAATCGGTTTCGGCCTTCAGTAGCTCGACGTGATATGCCCGCAACGTTCCCACAATATCATCCAGAGATTGAGTGTAATACTTGTCCTCATTCAGCTTGATCATTGCCACGTACATAGCCCATTTGGCTGGTAAGGCATCAAGAAGCTTGTTGTTCTTGTCGGTGTCAGTAAACTCAATCTCGTGACTTTCAAGTTCCGTCAATAGATGATAGAACCGGGTGATGATATCATCCAGTTGTTCATCCTTTAACGCCTTGAAAATGGCAAACTGTTGTTTCAACAGTTCTGTACGCTTTCTCCGAACTCTAGGATTACCCTCACACCTCTTCTCTAGAGACTCCCAAAGTTCTTTTGACGTCTTTTGAGTCCTGAATGTGTGCAGTATATCCTGAGGCAAAGCCATGCAGATTAGTGAGAAAGCTTTGTTTTCGGCTTCATACAATTTCTTGTCATCCTCCTTCATCATTTGGTATGACAAGACTTTCTGACGGCCTTCAACTTCTGACACTAGTGGAATGTATCTTTCGTCAATACAAACCCACATGCGCATGTCATTAAAGCGCACGAAATCGGTAAACCGATCTTTCCACCAGTAATAATCTTCGACTTTCATCAGCTTAGGCGGAGCGTTTGCCTTTCCGACCTTGTGGTCCATTTCTAGGAATTTTTGAAGATTAGACATCTTTTCGAAAGTAATTGAATTAACCTTAATTAATTTAATTCAAAACTAATGTGAAGTAATTCCTTCGAATCTAGGTAGATTCAAATGTAATCAGATTCAATTTATTTGGGATTAAATTCGATTAAGTGTTATAATTCAATTAAACTCGAAATTTTGTCAGATTCGAAATGTCACTAGACTCGAAGGCAGACAAACTCGAAACAGCAGATTCGAAACAGTATTCGAAACTAAGCTAAACTCGAACTAAACTCGAAACTAAGTAGACTCGAGATACTATTCGAATGTAGCACAAACTCGAAATAGATTCGAAACCCTCTGTATCAGACTCGAAAGGAGCGGATTTTGGTTAAACTCGAGACTAAGTGTAACCCTAATTACCCCTATTAGATTCGAGCGCCGCAAACTCGAAAAACGGCTAACACTTCGTTTTTTTTAACGTTTTGCAGATTAAATCAGTATTTTTCCAACGAAAAATAATGATTTCGATCAAAAACGTGAAAAACCACAAAGTGTTTCCCGAATAAGAATTTGCTAAGCTTGAAAACACGATTTTGAGAGAAAAACCGTCCAACTAGCGTCAAGAAACCTAGAATGTATCTAGATGAACACGAAGAACACCAAGAACACTCCGTAGGCTCTGATACCACTTGTAAGGTCTACCACTACGAGATCTATCTAGACGCGGAGCCGTCAACGAGTGCGGAATCCTCGTTAACGGGTAGACGGAAACAACTCTCAACTACGAAACACGGAGACTATCAGAGGCTGAACGAACGACACACGAACGATCCTACGAACTGATTCTCTCCGAAAGAACACTCACCAAGCTGATAAACTCGAGATCGTTTTATGCTTAATCCCTCATGATTTCTGCAAAAAGTCTAATTATATCTCGAGTCTATCCCTAATTATAGACCCTGATTCGAGTCTGTTATGGGCCAAACTCGAATATGGCCCAAGGCCCATTCGAGTTTGTCCACAATGACACTCTCGAATCTGGGCTCATTCGAATCTATGGCTACATTCGAATCTATCACAGATTCGAATGCCAAGCCTTAACTAATTCGAATCTAACTAATTCACTTAAACACCTAAGTGTTGAAACTTATGTTATTACCTTATGATTGATTTTATCTTTGTACTTTATGTTTGAACTTCTTGTAATACGTTACATCAAGTTCAAACATACAAACACTAATAAATATCAACCATATATAAACACATATAACAAACACTTGCTAAAATCACAATGTAGGATCACTTAGACTGCTATCGTCACACAGGATGTACCAACACATATAACAAGCACATGGTAAACTTCGAATGAAGATCTAGGGGAATATGTGTGTAGTTTTAACTGCTAGAATTGGTGGAAACCCTGATAGGGTGTATTGCATTCATCTCACAGTATAAATAGAGTACATATTTACAAAGGAGACCCCTACACTATACATTATTTAACACACCCCCCTCTGTCGCAGCTGGAGGAGGACTAATGCTAAGACGGGACTTAAATTGTAAAAACAGCTGTGTAGGAATACCTTTAGTAAATATATCTGCTAACTGATGAGAGGAGGGCACATGCGACACACGCACTTGCCCCAAAACAACACGTTCTCTTACAAAGTGTAAGTCAATTTCCACATGTTTGGTACGTTGATGCTGTACTGGGTTATTTGCTAAATACATGGCACTTACATTTTCACAAAACACAACTGTGGCACGAGAAAGAGGAAGATGTAACTCAATCAAAAGATTACGAAGCCAGGCAGACTCGGCAACAACATTAGTAATACCACGATATTCAGCTTCTGCGCTAGAACGGGACACAACATGTTGGCGTTTAGAAGACCAAGAAACAAGATTGTCACCCAGGAAAATGCAGAACCCAGAAGTGGACCGGCGGGTTTCAGGATAGCCGGCCCAATCAGCATCAGTATAACAGACCAAACAATTGATGGTAGATGGGCGGAGAAAAAGACCATGAGAAAGAGTACCCTTCACATAACGAAGAATGCGTTTGAGCGCATTCAGATGTGGTTGGCGAGGATCATGCATATACAGACAAATTTGCTGGACAGCATATGAGATTTCAGGACGAGTGATAGTGAGGTACTGCAACGCACCCGCAAGACTCCGATCAAAAGAGTCGGATCATCGACCGGTTTGTCAGAGGAGGGTAGCTTAGACTTTGTCTCAGTCGGTGATGAAAAAGGATGACAAGTATCCATGCCAGCACGAGAGATGATTTCTTGGGCAAAAACGGATTGAGACAGAAACAGGCCCGAAGAAGAGCGTTTGGCAGAGACTCCTAGAAAAAAGGAGAGAGCGCCAAGGTCAGTCATTTTGAACTCAGATGAGAGACGAGCGATGACGTGATTGACCAGAGATTGTGAGGAGGCCGTCAGGATGATATCATCAACATATAGTAATAGGTAGATGATATCCCGGCCGCGATGATAGACGAAGAGAGAACTGTCAGATTTGCTTGACTGAAAACCAAGAGAGGTAATGAAGATAGCGAAGTGATGAAACCAAGCACGAGGAGCTTGTTTGAGACCGTAGAGGGCTTTGCGTAGGCGACAGACATGCTGTGGGAAGGAAGGATGAACATAACCAGGCGGTTGTTTCGTATAAACTTCCTCTGTTAATTCGCCATTTAGGAAAGCATTTTTAACATCTAGTTGATGAATCGGCCATTCGAGAGAGATGGCAATGCTTAGAACCATCCTGACTGTGACTGGTTTGACAACGGGATTGAATGTTTCGTCGTAGTAAAAACCAGGAATTTGGGAGAACCCTTGAGCTACCAATCGACCCTTGTAGGCTCAAGACGACCCTGACTATCGAATTTATGTCGGTATAACCAACGACAACCAACAATGTTAACTTGCAGTGGAGGAGGGATAAGATCCCACGTGTGATTTGAGAGGAGAGCAGACATTTCATCGTCCATGGCTGCCTTCCAATTTGGATCACGAATCGCTTGAGCAGACGATTTTAGGATCGGAGAGAGAGAATCGATTGCGGAAAGATTTAAGATGTGGCGAGGTTTGAGACTGCTAGTGCGCGATCGAGTCGTCATGGGATGGGTGGAGGTAGGGGCCGGAGGTGGAGAAGAAGTGGTAGCTACAGGGTCAACTTGCTCAGAAGAGCTGTGCAGAGATTGAGGAGCGACAGGCGAAGGAGGTCGGTCATCGTCTGTAGGGGCATCGCCAGTGGAAATGGGCGAAGCACTAGAGGTAGATGAAGCAGTAGAATGATCAGAGGGAGTGGTGGATGAAGATGCAATAGGTGCATTAGTCATCACAGTGGATGTGGTGACATCATCAATGAACGCATCAAACTCAGAGGGAGATGGTGGGACATTAAACGATGCATATGGAAAATGATCTTCATCAAAGACCACATGGCGAGAGATAATAATACGGTGAGTGACTAGATCATAGCATCGATGACCCCGATTACAAGGTGAAGGACCGAGGTAGACACAAGCAGTAGAGCTAGGGGAAAGCTTGTTTGGGGCCGTAGAAGATAGATTTGGATAGCAGAGGCAACCAAAAACACGTAACTGGGTGAAAGTCGGAAAAGTGCCGTATAAGATCTCACAGGGGGTTTTAGAGGCTAGAGTGGTAGTGGGAAGAATGTTCAGAAGGTGAACAGACATGTTGAGAGCTTCAACCCAGAACTTAGGTGAGAGGGTGGCTTGAAACAGAAGGGTGCGGACCACATTGTTGATTGTGCGAATGGAGCGTTCAACTTTGCCATATTGTTGTGACGTGTAAGGACAGGAGAAGCGAATCTTAATTCCATGTTTTTGAAAAAGTTCAAGTAATTTGGTATTATTGAATTCACGTCCATTGTCACACTGAAAAGATTGTATATCGGTTTTAAACTGATTTACAACATAAGCACGAAAAGTAGTAAACACCTGAAACACGTCAGATTTCACACGCAGAGGGAACACCCATAAAAAATGAGAATAGTCATCCAAAAAAAGTATATAATATTTAAAACCACTCAAACTGAGTACAGGAGATGTCCACAAATCAGAATGAACCAATTCAAAAATGCGTGAAGTCTTAGTTGTAGACTTTGAGAAAGACAAGCGACAATGTTTACCTAATTGACAGGCGTGACACGTAGGTAACAATGTATTGGAACAAGAAATAAATTTACGTGAACGTAAAAAATTAAAGGTAGAACTGCCCGGATGACCAAGACGGCGATGCCACACATGAGGAGACAATGTGACCATGGCAGTGGCAGATGACACAGATGGCCGAGAGGGCTGAAGAACGGGGTAGAGATCAGCAGTACTGTCAGAGCGATGAAGAAGACGTCCTGTATTAAGATCCTTTGTGGAGAAACCAAAAGGATCAAATTCAACAGAAACCCAGTTATCAAGAGTGAATTTGCGCACAGAAATTACATTCTTAACCATATGATCAGAAACAAGAACATTTTTCAGTGCCAATTTGTTTTGTGATAATGGAAGAAATGTATCACCAGTGCAAGAAATCGGAAGTAAAGCACCATTCCAAACCATGATTACTTTTGACTTACCACAAGGTTTAAGATAAAGTAGGTTACCTTGGTTGAATGACATGTAGGAGCTTGCACCAGTATCCATGTAGTAGTTATTATCTTGATTCTGTTGAGGCTGCTGGACGGTCATCGAGCTAAAGAGAGACGCGAGATCAGTGAACTGGGGCGGAGCTGCAGGAGCAGGAGATGCTGGAGGAGGCGCAGCATAGAGTGCAGATGGAGTGTGCGGCCCAAAATGATTGGGTGTGGAAGATATCTGATGACGATAGTTATTTCCATGTTGAGAAGCCTGAGATTGCTGTGCAAGGCATTCTGAAGAAGTTGATTGTTGAAAGCCGGTGGGGCACTTGAGTGACCTGCATCACGAAGATTACCTGTAAAAGAAGTAGTGCTGTTAGAAGACCCCCCGCCCGTATTTCCCTTAGATGGAACACGACCCATGTTTCTGTTTCCCCGATTATTTTTATTTTTCCCTTTTCCATTATTATTAGAAGCAGACGAAGAATAAAGGGCAGAGGTAAGTGAAGGTGGGGGTTCAGGGGTAGGGTCAGGTTGGTCTTCGCGTGACACATGTAACAGTAACATATTCTTGGCTTCAAGGAAGGAGGGAAAATATTTAGTATGTGTGATGACATCAATTAAGCTTTGATAGGATGAAGGTAAATTCTGTAAAATTTGCAAGACAAGATCCTGATCAGTGATTTTGGTGTCAACATCGGCAAGGGAATCAGCTATATCTTTTAATGTGTGACAGTAGTCAGTAATGGAAAGATCACCCTTTTTGGTGTTGCGAAAAAGAGTTTGAAGTTGAAGGCTACGGGATAATTTGTTGTTCAAAAAATGAGCATCAAGGGCCTCCCAAAGGTCGTGTGCAGTGCAATTGTCTTTGGTGATAATATTAAGTAAATTAGGTTCACAGGTGGAGTAAAACCAGGATTTAATGCGAGAATCTATGGCTTCCCAATCCTCATCATCAAGACTAGTAGGTTTTGAAATTCCAGTAATGTGACCCATGACTTTTGCACCTTTACAAACATCAGTGAAAATTCGACACCACAATTTATAGTGTGAACCATCAGTGGTTAATTTAAAACTGAACTGAGGATAAACGTTACCAATCGCAAAAACGAGTTGGGAGGCTGTGGGATTGGGTGTGGTGTTTGAGGGATTTCCTGTCATAACTAATAATAATAATTTTGCGAAAAAAATAAAACTAACGAAAAATTAAAAACAGGAACGTGCTCACCGAGGGGCAACGGTGGCAGATCTGCAGTAGCCGAGGTAGATGGTGTCGGCTGGCAGCGGTGGCAGACGTCGGCAGCAAGCAAGCAAGATGTTGCGGTCAATAGTGGCTGATGGGCGGGGCTGGCGGCAACAGACGGCGCAAGACGCAGATGGCGTAGGGGGAGCAGCAGGTGGCGCAAGACGCAGGCGGCAACAGGCGGCGCCGGGGCTGCTGGGCAGGTGCTGTGCGGAGGAGACAGTAGCAGCAGTCACAAGACGCAGCAGCAACGGCGGCAGATCTACAGCAGCAAACGCAGGGGGCGGTGATTAGGTTTAGCCGCAGCAGGGTTCAGCGGCACTAGGGTTAGCCGCCGCAGCCGAGGTAGCAGACAGTGGGTAGGGTTCTTTTCTGGCGGTGGAGGAGCAAGGCAGTGGAAGGGCACCGGCGGCAGTCGGAGGCGGCCGGAGTTCAGGAGGCCGGAAAAAATAACCCACTAATAAGGATTAGGGTTAGGCTCGATACCATGCTAGAATTGGTGGAAACCCTGATAGGGTGTATTGCATTCATCTCATAGTATAAATAGAGTACATATTTACAAAGGAGACCCCTACACTATACATTATTTAACATTAACATCAACATTAAAAACTACTGATGCTTGTATTATTCTGGCTAAATATAATGCTTGAATCGAATTATTAGAAAGTCAATTTACCGGTCATCACATACTTAAACTAATGCAAATTAACTATTACGTGCCAAGCAGCCGTTACATGTTAGCTATATTATCTATGATTCTGATACTCACTTAAAAGAATCATCATATAGCGAATATTTTACGACAGAGTTCGATCAAACTATGGGACCCTATGCCATTTTACTAATCTAGGATTGATGGGCATTCTGTTTCAATCACAATTGTATGTAGCTAAAAGTGTTACGGTGACATTAGGGGATATAACTCGTATACATGTTTAAATAGCACTTTGTGATCAATTAGTGTTATGCACCTGAGAACAGTTGGTCGTTATCCTGTTTATAAACAATATTAGAACACCTTATACATGTACTCCAACCGACAGTCGTGGACCTAGGATCTGGGGTCGCGGATTGCACAGTCTAAGTCATCCTACCAATTCGATAATTTAAGTAACTAAATTAGTCGAGTCGGACCAACAAATGTGTTATGAATTAATGTTGGGTTTTAATATTTTAGAATTGGGATTGGGTTATTGGACTTATGAGTTTAATATATTAGAATTGAGTTTGAGTTATTAGGTATAAGATTTAAGATTGGGTTATTAAAACTGTGTTTTGGGTTAGATGGATTTTGATAAATATTGAGCTTTTTGGGTTTTGTAAAATGATTGGGTTTAAAAGTATGTTTATATTTATTTTTTACTTATTTGGACATTCTACTTCTAATTTATTTTTTTTATTTGAGGTTATATACTATTACACTTCAATTTATTTTAATAATTGAACAATCATAGATTGCACAATTAAAATATTAAAAAAAAATTAAGTTACTAAACGAGGTTATTATGAAGGAGACCGGTGGCACGTGCCACCCCCAGAACTACATAGGTCCGCCCATGCCCACCAATTGATTTTCGAAGTGTACATCATTTTAGTACATACGAAAAATGTGAATTCATTATCTTTTATTAGAGTTCAATACTCCTAACAAAATGGTTACATTGAGCTGGGGGGGGGGGTGGTATGTAGCCAACTCGGGTATTTTGTGCACTATGGCTACAAATGTACGAGCAAATTTGTTTAGCTCTGTATCTCCTCACAGTTCAAATACCTATATTGCACGTTCCTATGCAAAAGCATGATGTTGCTACTATTTTGGTTCTAACACTTAGAAGCAAAAGAGATCTCTTGTCTATCTTATTATGTAGGTCTACACATCCGCACATGGACATATTAGGTTTCAAAAACCGTATACTTATAGAATAAGCAATCTGACAAGGCAAAGATCAAGAGATCATGAAGCCGGCTAAAAGGCAAACATAAAGCCATCTGAAAAGGCAAAGATCAAGAGTTCATGAAGCCAACCAAAAAGGCAAACATAAAGCCATTTGAAAAGGCAAATATCAAGAGATCATGAAGCCGACAAAAAAGGCAAACATAAATCCATGTGAAAAGTCAAAGATGAAAGGATCGTGAAGCCGGAAGAAAAGGCAAACATAAAGTCATGTGAAAAGGCATAGATCAAAAGATCTTGAAGCCGACAAAAAGGGAAAAGAAAGATAAAATCTTAAATTATTTGAAAGCTATCCGAAAATGCAATATATATTGTCATTTTAATTGGCAACATATAAAAGGGATCACCTTTAAGAATGCATTTTCTATCACAAACAAAGGAAATTGGGTTTATCACCTACACCCTGATCAAAAGCAACACATTCGCACGACTAATCGCGTATACATACATAATATTGTCATGCATAACTTGTTGAATTTATTTATAATACAGTGTTATGTGCTAAAATGACAAATTTTCTAGACCAACCATGATAATTAAATATCTAACAATTGGCTAAACCATAATGGTGCTCAAACCAAAGTATCATCCCTCAATAAAGACTTTAAAATGTTCTTCATGCACCATGTTCTAAAGTCCACAACATGTGAATATCTGATAAAATATATGTATATACAACAGTATTCTCACACCGCCTTAAATGTACAAGTGTGGTATGACTTCATACCCAGACCTATTTTTTCAATTAAATTGTTATTTTGCAGTATCGCATGATTTTCAACATGACACGTTTAACAAGTCACGTTCAAGGAAGCTGGTCGATTTGTCTAGTTTGATACCTGATGACGTATGTCAGGTATTAAATACTGATGTGGCAATATGAGTTGGATTTGTGATTCACGGTGGATGACGGGCCGTCGTTGTGACCCGCCGATTTAATCCTTAAATCCACTAATTAGCTAGAGAAGTAAGGGTCGAATCCACAGGGAGTGTGGTCGTAATTAGGATTAGGTTATGAGCCTTATATAAGTTTATTGAAAGCATTTAAATTGTGAAATTGTGGATTTGAATGAGTTGTTTAGAGTAACGACTTGCTATTGCTTATAACTAATTAAGAACAAAGTGACTAACGAAGAAGATAAACAATCAAGAGACGATTAACCATTCACGGAATCACCACGACATAAGTATATTACCCACTATAATTTCATGCAACGATCACATAGACATAATCAATTGCGCGACTAAATTAATCAAATGTATGTTGACCAATAACTCTCGGCATAGCGTATGCAACATTAATACTCGTCTTAATCTGTAAACTAATGGACTCGGCATGAATAAGAACACCACAATAAACTATCATCGTTTTACCAATCGCAACACATAATCATAATCATAGCCAAATGTTTATCATTTGCATACACATAATAGATCTAGCTCAATACGAATACATCAAAACATAAGAAATTAAACAAAAGTAAACTTAGCCGTAGATCCTCCGCAAACGGCTAACGGGATTAGCTGCTCATCGTATGCTCGTCACAATCACAGATCTGAGTCATTGGGTAGCTTGCGAACCACCGTCTTCGTTCTTGTATCGTAGATCCACTCCCGCAGCGCTTCGTGAGACACCCATTTCAACTTAATATAATAAAAATGGGGTTGCAGTAAATTAATTATAATTAACATAATTTTTAAAGAAAATCGGGCATGACCCGTTCGCACGAGGTCAATATCCCTGTTTAGTTATAAACCATGATTTGGAATGTAAAGTAAATTTACAAGATAATTCTAAATAGTTACAACAACTATCATCCATCAAAGACATTAGGTGTCTATATGTACACATCTAAGTGTGTTGGTAGACAGACTACCCGAAAGTATCACAATATTAAATTAACTTTTACCGAATGTCAAGACTTCATTTTCGGTCCGTTTAAACTCTAGGACCAGGTTCAGCAATCACCTTGCCTTTACTAATCCACCTGAGGTATATAAAAGTGAGGGGTTAGCAAATAAAATTTGCTAAGTGAGTTACTAGATCGATATGGAGTGCAAAACATACAACATGTATAAATGATAAAATGGTTATGAAATGACAAGTGCAATATCTTTTAATAAAAATGGTGTGGGCATAGCCCATTAATTTGCATAGGTTGCGGTACATGACCCGCTACCCGCCGTTGCCAACAGGTGTAAATCCATGTCTAGCTGCGCAACTCCAACCGGCTTCCATGTCCGGCCATCTACACACGAGCTCATGTGGAGTAGGAATTTATACGCACAAACACAAAGTGAGGCGCTAATAATAATAATGATAATCTGGATATCCAGTGAGGCCAATGATAAATGAGCATAGCTCACGATGGGTAATCAAGTGTAATCATGTGAAACATGAAATGAACGATATTCAAGCACATGAAGGTCAATATATGTAATGAAACGTATCAAATGAGGTATGTTGGCCATAGGCCATGATTAAATAACAAACTGCCAACTAGGGCAGTATAATAAAACCAGTGCAATGCATCATATAAGAGGATGATGCCAAATAGATATGCACAATGTCATAAATAAAAGTAAACATGCAATTATGTATGCAACACACACATCAATGCTAGAACTCACAGTACAGTAGGCTATAATAGCCTTTAATGCCTAATACGGCCAATGAGCCACTTAACGCCCCGAACCGACAACTGATACTTATTTCAGCTCCAAACCTATAAAATAATGATATTCAAGGTATTCATTAGCTTATAATAGTATATCATAAGGTTAGGAAGTCATTTGAAGTGTTTAAGCGCTTTCGGTTCAAGTTTCCGAATTCACCGGCACCGTTGCGCCTTTTATGGTGTTTTATAAACTTTTAGATGAGCTTTGGTGTTGTATAAATGTATAATTATCATGTAATGTATTTAAGTTATTTCACAAAAACATGACTTTTCATTCGCTGTTCGTAGACGAAGAAATCAAGATGAAACGAAAAAAAGTGTCTAACTTGCACTAATATAGTATTTTGGCCATAACGTTTTCATACGAACTCGGATTTAGGTGATTCAAGAGTCCAGACGAAGAGGACACATAGGGCTACAACTTTTCATACTCTGCTCGTGATATTTCCGTTCCAAACTCAATTTTTGATATACCAAACACCTCCAAACTTGGTTTTATGTATTATTTTACTACTATAAACACATATAAACATTATTTAACTTACTTTGCCATAAAACACAAGATTGAATCTGTTAGTACATCCTGTGTGACGATAGCAGTCTAAGTATAGATAGCATTTTGTGTAAGTCAAAATACTTGACATTGAATATTAACAAGTGTTTGATATATATATATATATATTTGATTATATGTGTTTGATATTGATTGTTTGTATGTTTGAACTTAGGGTAACGTATTACAATATGTTCTAACATAAAGTTCAAAGATAAGTTCAAACATAAGTTTGAAGTCAGATTCGAATTTGTCTAGTTTGACAAGTTCGAATAGGCCTTGGGCCAAGTTCGAATTTGTCCTAGACAAAGTCGAACCAGTCAGTATAATTAAGGGTTAATTCGATTAATTATTAGACTTTTACAGATTTCAGAGCGATTAAGCAAAAGGGCGATCTCGAACTTGCTAGCATTTGGAGAGTTTCGTGTGGAGAGAATCATCCTGTTGGGGCGTTCTAGATGTTCGTCTATTACCGTGGTAGTCTCCGTGTTTCGGTGTGCGTGGTCTTTCCGTCAAGCCACTAACGAGGATTCCGCACTCGTTGGAAGGTGTCGCGTGAAGATAAGATCCGTAGAGAGCAGACCTTACAAGTGGTATCAGAGCCATTGGGTGTTCGTGGTGTTCTTCGTGTTCACAAGTAACATCTGTGGTTTCTTGACGTTTTGGACAGTCAAAATCACGTTTTTGGATAGATTTCGAGTTTATAAAGTAAGATATCGGAAAATAATTTGCATTAGTTCAAGTTTTTGGTCGAAATCAATATTTTTACTCTTAAAAATATTGGTTTAATCTGAAACCTTGAAAAAGTCGAATAGTTAGCCGTTTTTCGAACTTGCAGCGCTCGAACATCAAGGGGGTATTAGGGTTTACTCAAATTTCGAGTTTGTGAGAAAAATACGCTCCTTTCGAAGTTCTTTAGGGTTTGATTCGAGTTTGCCTAATTCGAATTTTCTCAATTTCGAATTTTACTTAAATTCGAATTTAGTTCTTCGATTTTGGATAAACCTTCGAATTTGTCCTTATTTCGAATTTGGTTGAGTTCAAACTTAATTTCGAATTTAATTCCAAACAAATTTGAAATTAATTATATTCTGTAAGGTCTACCACTACGAGATCTATCTAGACGCGAAGCCGTCAACGAGTGCGGAATCCTCGTTAACGGGTAGACGGAAACAACTCTCAACTACGAAACACGGAGACTATCAGAGGCTGAACGAACGACACACGAACAATCCTACGAACTGATTCTCTCCGAAAGAACACTCACCAAGCTGATAAACTCGAGATCGCTTATTGCTTAATCCCTCACGAATTCTGCAAAAAGTCTCATTATATCTCGAGTCTGTCCCTAATCATAGACCCTGATTCGAGTCTGTTATGGGCCAAACTCGAATCTGGCCCAAGGCCCATTCGAGTTTGTCCACAATGACACTCTCGAATCTGGGCTCATTCGAATCTATGGCTACATTCGAATCTATCGCAGATTCGAATGCCAAGCCTTAATTAATTCGAATCTAGCATTTCACATAAGCAACTAAGTGTTGAAACTTATGTTATTAACTTATGATTGAATTTATCTTTGTACTTTATGTTTGAACTTCTTGTAATAAGTTACATCAAGTTCAGACATACAAACACTAATAAATGTCAACCATATATATAAACATATATAACAAACACTTGCTAAAATCGCAATGTAGGATCACTTAGACTGCTATCGTCACACAGGATGTACCAACAGACTCCCCCTTGACGATAGGTTCTAATAATTCACACATTTGACTTAAGAACTTTGTTTATTTATTGATTCAAACTACTTCCAGCATACAAACCTTTTTCAACACTTACTTTGACTACATTTTCATATTTACTAGCTTCACTATCCATATGTGTGTCACTAGAGATCTTACAGGCATGCAAAATATGAAGATCATCTTTAGAGAGGTTTACCAGGTGAAGAGGGTCGTAGACTCTAGGAATAACGTTTTCTTCAAAATCTTCCATGACCGCTTCCCCAGTCTCAGTGTCAGCGTACCACCAATGCAGATTCTTCAATACATTCTGTGGCATAGGCTTGAGAGGCACCTTCCTAAGACATCTAGCTGGTTTGTAGTGAATCCTCATCCATGGTCGTCCAGTTAGAGGATCGATACGTGACGGATCTTCTACTCTTCTCCCGACCCTTGGACTCAGTCGCTCAAACTTCCTCGATCTTCCCTCTTTTCTAATGATTCTTGCAATTACGTCTGCATAGGGATCATTGCCAATGTTAATCAGATCTTTCCATGCTAGCGCTGTGATTTCGATCTTTGGCAGTGAATTGAAAGCTTTTAAAGTTCGCCTCATGTACTGAAGCCCGTCTTTCCTCTTAATTACAAATAGCTGCAGTTCTCGATCAAAGAACCAGCTTAATATGCGTTCAGACAGCTTCCCAGTACCCGGCACTCTCATTGTCTTCTTAAGCTCTAACTCCTTCTGTTCAGCCCTGAACCATAACTTTCGTTTCTCTTCATTTGATAGCTCTCTAGCAGGTTCTTCTGTTGAAGGCTGAGCATTCAATGCAACATTCACTACATCTATGTTGACAATATTATTCCCATCTATCATGTATGTATCCGTGATAGGATTCTGCTGTACAACTATCTCATCGGCTTCATCATCCTCATCAGCAGCTACTTCGTCATCTGATCGCCAGTCAACTATCTCCTCTGGTACAAACTCACCTTCTTCTAGCTATTCATCGTCATAATCAAAACCTACATCCATCGGATCATCATCAAGATCCATAAGAGCGTCGATCATCTCACTAATTTCAAAATCCGTAGGCTGCTTCGATGAACTTGCTTCTCCTACTTCTCCTTCAGCTAGACTAGGCGCCCCCTGAGATTGGGCAGTCTGAGCAGCAGAAAAATCTACTGGCTCATTCTGACTTTTAGGGCTGGGATCATTGCCTTGATTATCTTGATTATCATCATCTTCATCTCTCGGCCTCTGTATTTCAGGATCACGGCACGATGTCTCCCCCTGAGCATGTATATTTTTCATTAACTGCTCGATTAGGGAGCGCATCGCCCTTATCTCTGCGGCCTGATCTGCGACAAATGACTTTAACTCTGTGTTCTCTTCCCTGACATTCTCCACAATCTTTCTCAAATCGGGATTCTCTTCGTCCAGTTTGGCATTATGAGACTGAATTTCTCCGATCGCCTTGGTTAGGCCTAAGATTTGGACATGCTGGAAGTCAACGCGAGCTTTAAGCTGCACAAACCTTTGGTTGTCAGCGTAGGTGGTCGAGGTAGATGGAATGGACTGTATAGGAGTAGGAATGAATGGAGATGGGATATACAGTTCGTCGCGAGGTGGTGGTGGTGGTGGAGCGGTGGCCTGAGGTTCTTGAGTTTGAGTTTGGGGGATTTCCGGTTGTGCTTCAGATGCTGAGGATGACCCTTGCATAAACCTGTGACGCTTGGCCCTTTGCCGAGTCACTAAGGGAGCAATCTCTTCTTCTTCAAAATTTGATTCATCAGATTCCCTTACTACTCTCCTCCTCGATGCTTCTTCATTAACTACCAATCTTGATCCATACGTTCCAATTTGAATAGTAGGTTCAGTCGAAACTGACTCAGGAGCCTCAACTTCTAACTCCTCCATCTCTTCCGATTCTGTTGCAGATGATGACAAAACATTATCAGCCTGCTCGGGCACATATTCTTCAACATCTCTCAACACGTCTTCCTCTCCCTCAGGTGGCTCTAGTAATTCACCTACTAGCGCTGCAGCCACATCTTCATTTGCATGAGGCCCTGCCTCCCAGATTTCGTTAAGTGTTTGACATAATTGTTCAGCTTCATTTGCAACACTTGAAGGCCCGGCTTCTTGTTCTTCCGGCTGCTGACTTGTCGAAGGCCTTGACGCCTGAGTTTGACTCGATGATGGTCTTTGTCTGCGCCTTTGAGCACATGGTGGTTGTGGTTGTTGTTGTTGTTGTGGAGGCTGCCCGGATCAAACTTCAACTTCCCCTGCCCAGTTGGCAACATCTGGGGCTTCAAAATTCCTATCCAGGATGGCTCCAAACAATGGACGCGCAACTGGAACAGCCAATCTTCCTCTGTGTGAGGAACAATCAGCGAAAATCCTTTTATCCATAACAGCAACGCTTTGAATTTCATTTGATGGCGGCAGATTTGGCAAGAAGTGCCTTATAAGCATCATGATGAACCGCGGATACAACAAGAATTGTTGATTTTCTGGAGCGGTGATCTGGTGAACAAATTCTGTGAAAAACATCTCCGAGAAGCTGTATGGTCGATTATACACCATTGCTACTATCCCAGACTGCATCTTCGCAACCATATAGTCAAACCCTGCTTTCTTTGGAGCAAAGCATACCATAAAAACATGCGCAAGAAATCTCCATTGTCCTATTAAGCCGCTCTTCATATATGACACTTTCGTCACATCTAGACTATATCCCATTCTCTGAAAGGCCGCTTGCCTTATATTCAGAGGAAATTCAATCGGTCCAGATTCTTCTTCTTGAGATCCAAGCTGCAACACTTGACGCAGCATATCCGCCGAAAATACCAGCGGTTGTCCAGCAATGCGAGTTCGTAGCACTGTCGGGGTAGCCGAACAGTCTACCTGCAGATGGTCATAAAATTGACGAATATACGGTAAAACTAGCTGAACATTATGAGACAGTGCAAAACCAATCCTAGACTCTACTAGGAAATCAAGCACTTGTCTGAATCTCTGCGCCTCAGGGAGATTATGATCAGGATGAAGCACCATAGTGTGCTTTGGCACAAAAGCTCGAACAGGCATTTCTGCACAATAAACAAACTATTAGATTCATTAAAAATCAATAAACTTGTTTAAATTCAAATCTGTATTATTTTGAACTTGTTTAAGTACAAAATCCAACACAATTAAATTTCTACAAATTTAATAAAATTTAAGTTAAATAATGCAAATAACAAATAGATTCGAATGTAACAGATTCGAATGAGACCCCCTTTCGAGTTTGATGACAGATTCGAACGTCCTGGTCTTCTCGAGTCTAATGACAGATTCGAGAAACCCCATGAACAGATTCGAACCGCCGACTATATTCAAAGACCAAATCTCTTGATTTTAACCTTTTTGGACTTAGAAAATTACATTCATTAGTCCTACTAGTTACTAATCACAGATATATGTCTTTAATTTGACTGTTTATCGGTCCAAACTTGGTAATTTTGTAAAAACCCTATTTCGACCCTTAAACCTTCAAAACTCAATGATTTTGCCTAAAATTGTGTATAAAACTACATGAAGCTTGTACAATCAAGTTGATTATACCTAGATACAGTTGTAGAATCGAACACACTAGCTTTAAACTCGACGGATTATCGTTTATGAGAGAAACGATAGACTCGAGAACAGATTCGAAATCGCTGGAATAGATTCGAGAAGGTAGATTCGAAAACAGTAAGTATTAAATGACTTCACTGTTGACCTATATATACTACCAACCTTCGAATCTAAGGCCAGACTCGAATCTACTGACAGATTCGAATCCTTCCTTATTCGAGTCTGTCCTAAACTCGAAAACACCAAACACTTAGAAAAATTTCAAAAATTTTTGAAATAACTTCAACTTTTTCAACCTTTTTCTACGGTATTGTGTAACAAGATAAACTATGCCCAATCTTTTACCCTAAGCACAAGATATTTCACGCAATGTTTATTTTATCCAACTTTGAATGCACCCTCAGTAATTTTTGACCTTTTACCTAAGTAAAAATTAAACTAAAATAAAATAAAATAAAATAAAATAAACTAAGGTAAAATAAAATAAAATAAAAATACAATTTTGACCAAAAATTTAATCTAGACTTAAGCTATACTTATAAAATTTACAACCTAAGTTAAATACTAAACAAAATCTTTTTGATGAGTATAGTCTAAGAAAGGTTCAATCAGATAGCGATGTCTGATACTCACTTTCAGTACTTAAACTTTCACACTTAGGAATTTTTGATTCCTTTGATTATTTGTCGTGACATACCTATTTAGCCGATTGTTGGTATTTTACCCCTTTAAACACTCTACATTTCGGAATATCCCTTGGCATTTGTATTTATCATGAAATTATCTTACGTGACTCATACATAGACATACTTTTATGATCAAGGCACACAGACAAAGATTCTAACTTGTTGGTATTTGCAAACTTTCTTTAAAAGACAAACGTCGGACACAGGTCTGTATTTTCATACAACAAAGTGTCTTAGTTTGACTTAAGGTTTATTTTTAAAGTTAGCAAGACAGCGGTGACAGGTCTGTACTGACGTACAACAGAGCGACATATCTGCTAACCCGAATCTAAACAGAGGCAACAGGTCTGTACTTACGTACAACAGAGTTGCATGTTTTCGACTCTCAGTTTTGTATGATATTTCTATTCTTTCCATTTTAAGATGTATTTGATGTTGCCATACATCCCCAGAAAGATTGCATACCTCATTTAGACTCAAAGTTTGTATGTCTTGTACATAAAAATTAAGACCGATTGGTCGTACATCTAAGTTAGTGACACGCTTGACTTTTTCTAGAATATTTTATTAGCCTTGAGATTCCCTATATGTATTATGCCTACCAACACATCAAACTAAACTAAAGTATAACACTTAGAATTTAGTTGCATTATGTGTGAAAGCCTAAACACTTAGAGTTTGTAACGACTGTGCTAATTTTCGTCACTTTGAACCTATGTATCTAAGACTTAACTCATTAATACGATATTCTCTTTTTTTTTTGTATTTTTATGATTTTCTCTCTTTTTTCTTTTGTTTTTCATAAGAAATAGCAATAAAATAAGATAACCTACTAACTTACTAAAAATAGAAACCTACTAAAAATAGAAACTTACTAAAAATAGAAACCTACTAAAAATAGAAACTTTCCTAAATTAGCAGACTACTGTAAAGAAAGAAATACTACGACTAGAAAAGAAAATAAACTACTACAACTAAGGTCAATTTACTCTGGGTTGCGCATTCCATTCAGTTGAATTAGATACTCAAACCGTGACTTATCAAATGCTTTGGTAAATAAATCTGCATTATTATCTTCTGTTGCCACTTTTACCAATTTGATTAAGTTCTTTTCAGCACAATCACGAATAAAATGATGCCTAATGTCTATGTGCTTTGTTTTGTTGTGTTTAACTGGATTATTTGTTATAGCAATTGTAGATTGATTGTCTATCCTAATTGGAGTTTGAGTGTAAGCCAAACCGTAATCCCGCAATTGTTGTTTTATCCACAGAACCTGTGAGCAGCAACTACCAGCAGCAACATACTCGGCCTCGCACGTTGACACGGCTACCGATGTTTGTTTCTTGCATTGCATGGATACCACTCTCCCTCCTAGGAACTGGCAACCTCCAGTTGTTGATTTGCGCGTCAAGCTGCATCCTCCGTAGTCAGAATCCGTGAACGCCTCCAACTCTAGATCTCCCTCCGCGTGATGCCAAAGTCCCAGCTTCGGTTTCGACTTGAGGTATCGTAGAATCCGCTTCACAGCTTTCATATGCATCTCCTTCGGATTCGCTTGAAACCTAGCACAAATGCACACAGCAAACATAATGTCAGGTCTTGAAGCAGTTAAATACATAAGTGATCCAATCATGGCCCGATATAAAGTCGGATCCACATCGGTATCACTTTCAGTACCCGGTCCGAGATTGTGATTCACTTGAATCGGCGTGCTGAAATGGGCAGTCAACTTAGTTCCTTCCATCCCGAAACGTTCTAATATGTCATAGACATACTTAGTCTGATGGATAAACATCCCTTCCTTCTTTTGGTCAACTTGTAACCCTAAAAAGAAATTTAACTCTCCCATAGCACTCATCTCGAACTTAGACTTCATCACCTTCTCGAAATCTTTGCACATCTGTTCGTCTAATGATCCAAAGATGATATCATCGATGTACACTTGTACCAAGATAAAGTGATCTCCCTTCCTCTTAACAAACAGAGTACTATCTATCCTACCCCTTTCAAAACCGTTCTCTAACAGATGGTTGGATAGAGTCTCATACCACGCCCTAGGTGCCTGATGCAATCCATATAGAGCCTTATCTAAACGTTACACTCTATCAGGATATTTTGGATCTGTAAATCCGGGCGGTTGTTCTACATACACCAACTCCTTCACTTTCCCATACAGGAAAGCACTCTTAACATCTAATTGATATACCTTAAATCCCTTGAAGGAGGCAAAAGCTAGAAACAACCTAATGGCTTCCAGCCTTGCTACTGGTGCAAAAACCTCGTTGTAATCGATTCCCTCCTCTTGGTTGAAACCCTTTACAACTAATCTAGCCTTGTTGCGCGTGACTATACCCCGATCGTCCCGTTTGCACTTAAAAACCCATTTGGTTCCTATGGCATTTTATCCTCGAGGTAATGGAACTAACTCCCACACTTCTAGTTTCCTAAATTGCGAAAGTTCTTCCTGCATCGCTTCAACCCAGGAGTTATCCTTAAGTGCCATTTGCACATTCTTAGGCTCTACCTGCGATATGAAACAAGAATAAAGACATGTGTGATATGCCTTAGAGTCGTTTATCATCGACAACAACACTGTGTTGTTATTTACACTACTCCTAGTCCTCACACCCTCGTTAGGATTTCCTATGATGCTTTCTAATGGATGGTTCTTGTTAATCCTAGAGGTCTCTATCTCATCAACTCTTAGATTATCTCCTAAGTTAGATCCTATTTCACCTAATGGGGGAACAGGCTAAGCTTCTACATTTTCCTCCTCATGGACGTTTTCCTCAGAGTTGGAACTTGATGCTTGAGTCTGATTCTCAGTGGTAGGTGCTTCTTGATCAGCAACTTCTGGAGATCCATCTACTGTCGCAGTAGGCTCGAATGTGTATTCAAACGTAGTCCTCGGAAAGATATGGCCATCGTCATTCAGATGTAACGTCGCCATGTCCTTTTCGATTGTATCTGCATTATCATCCAAAGGAATGTTAAATGACTCAAATAACTTATCATAGTCAAATATCCATTCCGGACCAGTTTTGGGTTCATGTGTATAACTTCTGACTTCAATATTATACACAATCTCCACAGTACCATGTGTTTTGTTAAAAACCCGTTTGTTTGGTGAGTTCGGCACATAACCTAGGAAGTATCCTTCGTCAGCCTTTTCACCAAACTTCGGTTGATGTTTTGTTCGTAAAAGAGTGCATGGTACACCAAACGGTTCGAATCCAGTTAAATTAGGTGGCCGTTTATTCAGAATTTCATAACATGTTTTGTTCAATGATTTGACTGTAAGGACTCGGTTTAAAATGTGGCACGCGGTATTCACTGCCTCCCCCCAAAACATGGTAGGAAGCTTTGAATCCGAAAGCATAGTCCTTGCAGCCTCAATCAATGTTCTATTTTTACATTCGGCCACCCCATTTTGTTGAGGTTCATATGGTGCACTGAATTGATGCACTATGCCCTTTGATAGGCAATATACACCAATTACAGTGTTTTTGAATTCAGTCCCATTATCACTACGAATAATTTTAACCCTTGTTCCGTAGGAATTCTCCACTTGGTCTAAGAACCCGATGAGCTTGGAAGCCGTCTCGTCCTTTGTACCTAAAAAGAAAACCCAAGAAAACCGTGAGTAATCGTCAGTGATAACTAAACAAAACCAACTACCTCCTATACTCCTTTTGTTGATTGGGCCGAAAAGGTCCATATGCAACAAATCGAATGTTGAGGTTATGGAGTTCTGCTTCTTGGACTTGTGTGTCTTCTTATGTTGCTTGCCCTTCATGCACGGTAGACACTTGTCCTCGAACTGAAAGCTCTTCATTGGCACACCCTGCACCAGTCCATTCTTCGTTATGTAGTTCATCTTTCTTAGGTGCAGGTGAGCCATGCGTCTGTGCCACAGTACGGATTCCGTCTCCGAAGCTTTGGATAATAGACAGATTAGCCCTATCGAAGTCTCCGGCTTGTTCATATCCAGCATGTACAAGTCATTCTTCCTTGGCGCCCGCATCAAAACCCATTCTTCAGGAATCTTGAATCCCGGCTTTAGCACTAACGCCTCAGTGTCAGTAAATAACACCGACACTGATTGTCCCATTAGTGACCACTCCGGTACCCGTGATACTTCCACCTTTGTTACCCGCGAATGATACGAATCCCCGATTCCCACCCTTGAAGTCTGTAACTAGACCTCGTTCCCCTGTCATGTGCCTGGAGCATCCACTGTCGACGAACCATTTGTTGTTTGGACCTGTGGTAATCTCCTGCACATGAAAGAAAATAGGTTAGTTATCACGGGGAACCCAAGCCATAACTGACTTGGTTATACCATTATCGTCCACATACTTGAACTCTTTCAAATACCCATCTCTCCTTTCAGGTGACTTGGGTCTTTGAACTGGAGTCTGTTGTGGTGCCGAGTGATTTAAGTTCACTCTTTGCCTTGGAGTAGGCATTTGTTGTGGAGCTCTAGAATAATTCCTATTATACGGCATTTCGGACTGTGATCCCTGAGCTCTTACCGGTGCATACTGTCTAACTGGAGTATGAGACCTAACTGGAGTGTGTGACCTGCTAGGTGTTGTGCTCCTATAGACTTGTTGTGGTGCTGACCTAGATTGATTAATGACACGATTCGGTGAATTTGTCCTAATCACTTCCTTTGGTCCAACCTTAACCGGTGTGTTTTTCACAACTTGTTTGGGTGCGGCCTGCACAGCTTTCTCGGTACTTTGAGAACTACTGGTGCTCGCCACACTGGCTGAGGGCTTAAACGGTGTGGGAGTCACTGTCTTAGGGGTAACATCGGCTTTCCTAAGTGGACAGTGAGAAGCAACATGCCCTTTCTCGTGACATCTGAAGCAAGACGTCTTATCTATGGACTTTTTGTGTGTTCCCTTAGATCTAGGTGTCTCACTAGTATCTATTTCCTTTGGTACATCTATGTCGACCGGCTCATCCTCCTGATCAGCCCAAGCAATTTTCTGTTTTCCTGCAGGTGTTTCACTGGAGGAAGACACAAATTTGACTTTCTTAACCTTGACGGTTGAGTCAGCCACCTTAGGTGTATTTTCCACTATAGGCTCTGGTGTCGGTGTAGGTAGGTCCTCTAAGTCTACTGATTTATCAGTGTTCTCATGAGGCTGAGGCACATAGTTTGCATTGAACGGTGGAGGAATTTCGTGAAATCCTAGACCTACGGGCTTCTTAGATTGTCTTTGGGCATCTAAAACTTTCCCTAGGTTTAGGCTTGAATTCCTAAACTTTTCCAACTTGCTATTCGCCTCTGCTACCTTAACCTTTGTTTCAGCTAGCTCTATGTCCTTGTCCTTAAGGCTTTTGGTCAAGGCCTCTACATGCTCATACATAAGCTCTATCCTAACACATTGCTCACTCAGTTTGTCTTTTAGAACTATTACGTCTTGAGCATCAGCCTTAAGCTTTTCTTTGAGATCTTGCTTGATATCATTTAGGCTAGCGTTTTCAATTTTTAAGTTCTCATTTTGAGCAGTTATGGTTTTATGTGATTCTAAGACTAGATTTAACCAATCGTTAGAATTAACACACAACGCACATAATTCACGAAAAAGAGAGTAAGTCAAACTAACCTTTGAGTTATCAGATTCCAGGTTGGCCATCTGAGCAGCAAACTCCAGCACTGTCTGATCATTCGCCTTCTCTACCCACATCGGACTGCTGTCCCTTGTGGTCTGCTCGTCTCCATCACACCCAGTTTCTGTGACTTCTGCCATAAAAGCCCGAGCATTCGATTCCGGATGTGAGCTCCAGTCATACGTACCATCTAGCTGTCTGTCTAAAGTGACATTGGATAGTAGACCCGCTAGGTTGGCTTGACCAGATGATGAACTTGGAAGATATCGTTGTTGGGACTGATTTTGGAACTGTCCCTGATGCTGACTCTGCCCTTGGTATGTCTCTACCTTCGGTCTCTGACACTCCCTGGCGAAGTGTCCCAGTCCTTGACAGTTGTAGCATTTTACCTTGGACTTATCAAATCCTATCCCCTTGTTATTCATCTGCAGATTCCTCCCAATTCGCTTAATGAATCTCTTAACCCGTTGGGTTACCATGGCCAGTTGCCATTTAAGATCCATTTCCTCAAGATCATCAGGGTCAACCTGATCGTAGTCCTCATCCCAGAGAGCAGGATCGTTAATTTTCCCTTGAACAAAATTTCCATACGCGGGCCAGAAATGAAGCAAGCAGATTCAAATGTTCTTCCGCTGATTTTGCGCTCATTGGCATCTTCGAATAGCTCTGAGATGTCGATGCCTGTTGTACTTGTGGCCGCGGTTCTTCCGATCTTCCTAATCCTAAGAACGCGTGATTCAATGTGTCATCAGTCTCTGCTGGTGACGACGTTTCTCCGGTGAAAAACGCTGTAGCAGTCTTCGGTTCGGCTGTCGCTGAAGGTTTTGATGTCTTTCCAAAATACATTGCTGGATTCTGGACTTGTTCGTAATCAGTTTCGGCCTTCAGTAGCTCGAAGTGATATGCCCGCAACGTTCCCACAATGTCATCCAGAGATTGAGAATAATACTTGTCCACGTTCAGCTTCATCATTGCCACATACATAGCCCATTTGGCTGGTAAGGCATCAAGAAGCTTATTGTTCTTGTCAGTATCAGTAAACTCAATCCCATGACTTTCAAGTTCCGTCAACAGATGATAGTACCGGGTGATAATATCATCCAGCTGTTCATCCTTTAACGTCTTGAAAATGGCAAACTGTTGTTTCAACAGTTCTGTACGCTTTCTAAGAAATCTAGGATTACCCTCACACCTCTTCTCTAGAGACTCCCAAAGTTCTTTTGACGTCTTTTGAGTCCTGAATGTGTGCAGTATATCCTGAGGCAAAGCCATTCGGATCAGTGAGAAACCTTTGTTTTCGGCTTCATACAATTTCTTGTCATCCTCCTTCATCATTTGGTATGACAAGACTTTCTGACGGCCTTCAACTTCTGACACTGGTGGAATATCTCCTTCGTCGATACAAACCCACATGCGCATGTCGTTAAAACGCACGAAATCGGTAAACCGATCTTTCCACCAGTAGTAATCCTCGACTTTCATCAGCTTAGGCGGAGCGTTTGCCTTCCCGACCTCGTGGTCCATTTCTAGGAATTTTTGAAGATTTGACATCTTTTCGGAATTAATTGAATATGAACTTAATTAATTTAATTCGAAACTAATTTGAATTAAATTTGGGATTAAATTCGATTAAGTGGTGAAATTCAATTAAATTCGAAATTAAGTCAAATTCGAAAAGTCACTAGACTCGAAGGTCAGACAAACTCGAGATTCCAGCAGATTCGAACCCTAATCGAAACTAAACTAAACTCGAACTAAACTCGAAACTAGGTAGACTCGAGATCCTATTCGAATGTAGCACAGACTCGAAATAGACTCGAAACTCTCTGAATTAGACTCGAAAGGAGCGGATTTTGGTTAGACTCGAGACTAAGTGTAACCCTAATTACCCTATTAGATTCGAGCGCCGCAAACTCGAAAAACGGCTAACACTTTGATTTTTTAACGTTTTGCAGATTAAATCAGTATTTTTCCAACGAAAAATAATGATTTCGATCAAAAACGTGAAAAACCACAAAGTGTTTCCCGAATAAGAATTTGCTAAGCTTGAAAACACGATTTTGAGAGAAAAAACCGTCCAACTAGCGTCAAGAAACCTAGAATGTATCTAGATGAACACGAAGAACACCAAGAACACTTCTTAGGCTTTGATACCACTTGTAAGGTCTACAACTACGAGATCTATCTAGACGCGGAGCCGTCAACGAGTGCGGAATCCTCGTTAACGGGTAGACGGAAACAACTCTCAACTACGAAACACGGAAACTATCAGAGGCTGAACGAACGACACACGAACGATCCTACGAACTGATTCTCTCCGAAAGAACACTCACCAAGCTGATAAACTCGAGATCGCTTATTGCTTAATCCCTCACGAATTCTGCAAAAAGTCTCATTATATCTCGAGTCTATCCCTAATCATAGACCCTGATTCGAGTCTGTTATGGGCCAAACTCGAATCTGGCCCAAGGCCCATTCGAGTTTGTCCACAATGACACTCTCGAATCTGGGCTCATTCGAATCTATGGCTACATTCGAATCTATCACAGATTCGAATGCCAAGCCTTAATTAATTCGAATCTAGCATTTCACATAAACAACTAAGTGTTGAAACTTATGTTATTAACTTATAATTGAATTTATCTTTGTACTTTTTGTTTGAACTTCTTGTAATAAGTTACATCAAGTTCAGACATACAAACACTAATAAATGTCAACCATATATATAAACATATATAACAAACACTTGCTAAAATCACAATGTAGGATCACTTAGACTGCTATCGTCACACAGGATGTACCAACAGACTCCCCCTTGACGATAGCTTCTAACAATTCACACATTTGACTTAAGAACTTTGTTTATTTATTTAAATTGCTGCCAGCATACAAACCTTTTTCTATACACACCTTGACTACCTTTTCATACTTCTTGCCTTCTGATTTCCAACCTTCATGGTAATAGATAGGTTGTTCATTAAGCTTCTGCAAGTCACTTTGAGATAGGTTTACAAGATGCAAAGGATCATATACTTTCAAAGTTACCTTGTCTTCATGATCTTCCACGACTGCCTCTGCTGATTCGTTGTCAACGTACCACCATTTTAAGTTCGCAAGAACATCTTGTGGCATTGTTTTCAACGGAACTTTCTTCAGACAGCGGACCGGCTTGTAGACCATCTTCATCCAAGGCTTACCAGTCAATGGATCTATCCTCGATTCATCCATGACTCTCTTTCCTTCCCTTGGTTTAATTCTCTCAAACCTTCCAGATCGACCTTCTTTTCTTATGATTCGAGCTATCACTTCAGCATATTGGTCATCTCCTAGGTTTATCAGATTTTTCCATGCCAGTTCTTTGACCTCGCATTTGGGCACAGAATTAAACACTTTCAACTTTCTCTTTAGATATTGCAGCCCATCTCGTCTTTTTAGCACGAAGAGTTGTAACTCTCTGTCGAAAAACCAGCTAAGAATGCCTCCGGAGTAGTTTCCTGAACTTGGCACTCTTATCTTCTTTTTCACAGCTAGTTCAGATCTTTCCTCCTCCTTTCTAAACCATAGCTGCCTTTTCTCATCATTCGACAGTTCCCTTTCCGGATTTTCTCTCTATTCAACATTAAAAAAATCTTTAAAAGCTTCAATGTCTATCGAATTTTCTTCAGCTGTAGTGTATGTATCTGTGATAGGTTTCTGTTGAACGACGATCTCATCAGCTTCATCGTCCTCATCAGCCAAAACCTCATCATCAGATCTCCAGTCCACAATATCTTCAGGCACGAACTCACCTTCTTGCAAGTCCTCCACATCATCTTCAAAATCAAAATTTAACTCTAATGGCTCTTCATTAATATCCATTAGTGCCTCAATCATGTCGTGTATCTCAGATTCTGTGATCTTTGAGGGACTGACCTCACTTCCTTCTCTTTCACCTTGACTGGGCTCCCCCTGAACTTGTGTAGCCTGAGCAGCAGGAAAATCTACTGGCTCATTCTCATTAAGTGCATCGGGATCATTGCCTTCGTCATCTTCATCCCTACGCTGCTCTTCAGGATCCCTACAACTTGTCTCCCCCTGAGCTTTTAGATTTTTCATTAGCTGCTCAAGGAGGGACCGCATCGATCGAATCTCTTCTGATTGATCTGCAATATGTACCAACATATTCGAACTTCCTCAAGTTCGAAAGAGTTAATTTAAATTAATTTCGAATTAAATTAATTAAGTTTTAAATTCAAAAATTTTTGAAACAATGATAAGTTTACAGAGGTTTATTGAGATGGACCATGAGGTCGGGAAGGCAAATTCTCCACCTAAGTTGATGAAGTTGGAGGATTATTATTGGTGGAAGGATAGGTTCGCCGACTTCGCTAGATTCAACGATATGAGAATGTGGATTTGTATTGATGAAGGATACGTTCCACCAACAACAGAGGTTGAAGGCCGTCAACGCGTCTTGTCATATCAAAAGATGAAACATGATGACAAGAAGTTATATGAGGCCGAGAACCGAGCATTCTCGATTATTAGAATGGCTTTGCCTCAGGAGATCCTGCACACACTTCGCAATCAACGGACATCAAAAGAGTTGTGGGATGCTTTGGAGAAAAGGTGTGAAGGTAATCCAAGGGTTAGGAAAAATAGAATGGAAATGCTCAACCAGCAGTTCGCTATATTCAAGGCTTTGAAAAATGAAAAGCTGGATGAGACCATTACGAGGTTCTATCATTTGTTGACTGAGTTAGACAACCACGATGTCGAGTATAGTGAGTCAGAGAAGATTGTAAAAATTCTAGATGCTTTACCAGCCAAATGGGAGATGTATGTGGCGCTGATAAAACATGATGAAGACAAGTTCTATACTCTAACTCTAGAAAATGTCATAGGAACGCTGAGGGCCTATAACTTTGAATTGCTAAAGAAGGAACGGGACTATGACCAAGTACAGGATCCGGATATGTATTTTGGGAAGTCCAAACCTTCAGGGGCAAGTGACTTGAAGACGGCTACAGCATTCTTTTCGGGTGAAACATCGACTCCAGTAGAAGTAGATGACTCAGTGAGCCGAGCTTTCTTAGGGTTCTCTAGACCGGAAGAAAAGCAAACTCAGTCTGCATCTCCATCTCAAGGATATTCAAAGATGCTGATGAGCGCAAAATCAGCTGAAGACCATCTAAATCTGTTGGCTTCATTTGTGGCCGCCTGTGGCAATTGCGTTCAAGGGAAAATCAACGATCCTGCGCTATGGGATGAAGTTTATGATCAGGTGGACCCTGATGATTTAGAGGAGATGGATCTGTAATGGCAACTGGCCATGGTAACTCAGCGACTTAAAAGGTTCATCAAGAGGACGAGCAGAAATCTCAACATCAGTAACAATAAAATTGGGTTTGATAAATCAAAAGATAAGTGTTACAACTGCCAAGGGTTAGGACATTTCGCTAGAGAGTGTCAAAGACCTAAAGTCGAGAACTACCAGAACCAGTACCAGAATCAATCTCAAGGGAGATATCAGCTAGGTAGTTCAAGCAATCAGACAAACATAGCTGATCTGTTAACCAATGTCACATCTGACAGCTCGATGGAACATACGACTGGAGTACACATCCAGAGTCCAACGCTAGAGCCTTTATGGCTGAAGTAACGGAGACTGGAAGTGTCGGAGCAGAGGAAGAAACAAAGGATAAAGAACAGAATAATAGCAGTCCTATGTTGGTAGAAAAGTCAGAAGATCAGACGATTCTGGAGTTCGCCGCACAGATGGCCAATGTGGAATCAGATCACGCCAAGATAAATCTGAACTTCTCTATATTCCGTGATTTATGTGCTTTATGTGCTACTTCTAATGATAGATTAAACTTAGTGCTAGAATCACATCAAAATATAACTGCTCAAAATGAATCCATAAATCGGATAATGCTAGCCTCTTAGATATAAAGGAAGACCTTAGGAATAAGCTTAAGGCAGATGCACAAGATATCATAGTTGTAAAAGACAAGCTGAGTGAGCAGTGTGTTAGAATAGAACTGATGTATGAACATGTTGAGGCATTGACCAAAGAGCTTAAGATCAAAGAGGTAGAGCTAGCTGAATCTGAGGTTAAGGTAGCCGAGGTGAATAGTAAACTGGAAAATTTTCGGAACTCATCACTCAACCTAGGGAAGATCTTTGATGCACAACGTCAGTCAAAGAAACCTGTAGGTTTAGGGTATAATGAGAGTCCTCCACCTTTCAATGATAACTATGTGCCTCAGCCTCAGGAGAAAACAGAAAAACCTGTTGAATCAGAGGTAGCACCTGAACCCATGTCTGAATCAGTTAAGGATAAAGAAGCTAGGGTGACTAGTAATAATGTCAAGATTAAGAAGGTCAAATTTGTGCCATATTCTAGTGATAAGCATGTAGGAGAAGCCAAAATTGACTTTAATGACCAAGAGGAGGAAACAGTCGCTATAGTTGAGACGAAAGAACAAGACTCTAGTGAGACACCTAAGTCAAAGGGCACGCATAAGAAGTCGATTGACAAAATGTCTTGCTTTAGATGTCATGAAAAGGGCCATGTTGCTTCTAGTTCTCCACATAGGAAGGTTGACTCTACACCTAAAAATGGAAAGTCGGAACAACATCAACCTTCTTCAAGTGTAGCAAGCACAAGTGGTTCTCAAAATACCGAGAAAGTTTTGCAAGCCACACCAAAATCTGCTGTGAAACAAACACCTGTGTCCGGTCGACCCAATGATGTGGTTAGGACTAATTCATCGAAAAGAGTCCCTAATCAAACTAGGTCAGGACCTCAACAAAATTATAGGAGTACTACACCTAGAAGAGCTTACACTCTGGTTAGGTCACACACTCCTGTAAGACATCAAACACCAGGTAGAGCTCAGGGATATCACTCGAAAATGCCTTATAATCGAAATTATTCAAGAGCTCCACAGCAAATGCCTACACAAAGGTTTTGAGGATAACATGAAACAAAAATATTTAAGAAATATCTGAAAATCAACTAGGGGGAGGTTCGTCTAAAGCCTTAGTAAATATATCGGCAAGTTAAAATTTTGTGGCGACAAAATACAATTCTATCATCTCCTTTTCTACATGGTCTTTAACGAAGTGATACATGATGTCTATGTGCTTTGTTCTTGAGTGTTGCATAGGATTGCAAGATATAACAATCGCCCTTCAGGAATCATAGTAGATTGGGATGTTAGTGAGTTAAAAACCATAATCATGTAACTGTATCCTCATTCTCAGTATCTGAGAGCCACAACTTGCAGCTGCTACGTACTCACCCTTAGCTGTGGACATGGAAACACAATTTTACTTTTTAGAAGACCAACTCACTGGTCTATCTCTCAAGAAATATATTCCACCAGATATGTGCTTTTTCGATATACGTGGCAACCTGTAAAGTCAGCATTGGAAAAGGAAGTAAGATAAAAGTTGGTTCCCTTTGGATTCCTTAGACCAAGCTCGGGTGAAACCTTAAGATAATGAAAGATGCGTTTAACCACAGTAAGATGAGATTCTTTAAGGTCAGCCAGAAAGCGAGCACAAAGACATGTGGAAAACATTATGTCCGGTCTACTGTCCGTAAAATAGAGTAAGGAACCAATCGTTCCTCTGTAAGTTGTGCCATCGACAGTTTTCCTAGAAGGATCAGTGTCTAACTTATAATTTGAAGCCATGGGAGTTGTGATAGCCTTGCAATAGTCAAATCTATACTTTTGGAGAATATCAAGGGTATATTTCGACTCGTTCACAAATATCCCATCTTCAAGTTGTTTGACTTATAATCCAAAGGAAAAATTCATTTCACCCATCATACACATCTCGAACCTGGACTCCATGAGTTTAAAAAGTTGTTACAAAAGTTAAGGTCGGTAGAGCCAAATATAATGTTGTCCACATAAATTTGGACTAACATTATACACGGGCCTTCCCTTTTCGTGAACAATATTGTGTCCACCACACCTTTACTGAATCCGGATGCGGTAAGGAAGTTTGAGAGGCTATCATACCAAGCCAGAGGTACTTGTTTCAAACCATGAAGTGCTTAATTTAGCACATAAACATGGTCCAGTTTATTTGCAACAACAAAGCCTTGTGGTTGTTCAACGTACACTTCCTCATTAGTTCATCGTTTAAGAAAGCTATCTTGATGTCCATCTAGTAGCAAAGGTCTCGTCATAATGTACGCCTTCTTGATGTCGGTAACCATTCGCGACTAGACACACCTTCTTCCTCACTACTATAGCATTTTCATCTCGCTTGTTCTTAAAGGTCCATTTTGTTCCGATGATCGCTTGACCTTTAGGCTTTGGAACTAACCGCCAAACCCTATGTTTTTCAAACTGGTTGAGCTCTTCTTGCATAACCACTATCCAGTCAGGGTCCTTCAATGCTTCATCCACACGAGCGGGCTCTATCATTCTAAGGGATGATGCAAAGATACATTAATTAGCAGATGCCCTTCGAGTTTGAACACTGTTTGTCACATCACCAATGATTTGTTCGGTTGGGTGATACGGGGTCCATCTGTTTTAATGTGGGAGGGGAGTTCTCAGTGGTTTGTGTGGGGATGGATGAAGTGTTTTATTTGATGGTTTCAAAGGATGGTACCACTGGTGCCAGTTCTGATTCGACTGGTTCTTATATTGGGATAATATTCGGTACAATGTGTGAGGGTATAATAGGGGTAATCTCAACAGTTTGTGGATTGGTGGAAGATGATAATGGTAAAGGTGATGGTGATCGTGGAACTGTCGATTCTGAAGAATTTGAAGCATCTACCGGAGTTAAAACATAAGAAGAATATACATCAGTATCGAAAAATTCAACATAAAGTAGATCAAACAAGTTTTTTAAATCTGAAGAAGAAAACGAAATAGAGGTAGCAGTATCTCTAGGGATAGGAGTAACCCGTTGTCCCGATTGATCAACCTTAGGAGCCAGTTCAGCCATTTCAATGAATGTGATATTCACACTCTCGTTGACTATCCTGGTACGAGTGTTGTACGCGCAAGATTCCCTTGAATTGGATAAGTATCCAATAAAAATCGCTTCATCCGCCTTCTCGTTGAACTTCCCTAGATTGTCCTTATCGTTCAGTATGTAGCATCTGCAACCAAAAATGAGTACATATATGATGTAAGGCATTTTATTTAAGTATAATTGGTAGGGAGTTTTATTGAAGTGCTTATGTATGATAGAACGAATCTGTGTGTCCCAAGCACTTGGGACGGTTTCGGCCAAAAAAAATGGTAGCTTCGAGTAATTTAACAAGGTGTGAGCGGCTTCCACAAGAGTTCAGTTTCGTCTTTCAACTATTTTGTTTTGTTGAGGCGTCCGGGAGGCGAAATACTGATGGTAAATACCTTTGGATCGAAGGAAGCCCTATACTATCGAGTTTTTGAATCCTGTTTCGTTGTATGATCAAATTAATTGTAATGATAACTTCTACTGGGTCTAAACATTCTCGATGAAATCGATGATTTCTTGAGTTGTTTCGTCCTTGGATCACAGAAACCTTACCTAGGTGTATCGTGCTTAGTTGTCGACAATAACCAACACATATCGTTTACCATTAATACTCTCTTAGTAGATGGTTCGGGTTTTGGTTTGTGAGAAGATCTTTTCATCTTGACCTTCTCACATGCTCCTCATAGATCATCTTTTTCATACCGAAATTCTGGGACACCCCTGACGAGATGCTTTGACACCAGCTTGTTCATGTTATCAATGTTCAGATGAGATAAATGCATGTGCCATAGCCACAAGTCATTTGAAGACTCTTTTGACAGCAGACATATACTATATTTAACTATCAGCTTGACTACATCGATGATGTAGAGGTTTTAGTTGCGAGAACGAGATAAAATTTCTTTGCCTTCATCGCTCTTCAAGCTACAACTCTTAGCTCTAAACGTCACTTTTAGACCCTTATCACAAAGTTGGCCTATGCTAAACACATTATGTGATAACCCTTCAACATAGTCAACGTCCTTGATGACTAAGTTGTTTAGGACCAAGTCGCCATATCCTTTGATTTTAGCGTGATGGCCATTCCCAAATGTAATCGTTCCGCAATATTGATCAACTACGTTGGTTAGTAACTCTTTTCTCCTCGTCATGTGCTTGGAGCAACCCGAATGCATACACCAAATGAATTTCCCCTGAAAGTTGAATTATGTTAGAAAACGAACATAATATATTACAGATTGTTAGATAAACAGGTGAAACGAGTCCATAATGGTATAGTATTAAATGACATGCAAACCATGTTCTGAACCGATGTGTTCTAGAAAACATGTCGGGTTACTAACGGGGCCTGAAATGAGTGCACATGAGCCAAACATATAGTGTCTGGGTTTTGTACGGAGATGCTCCATAACTTATGAATTTGAAGAATGGGTCCTAGTCTGAATTAACTAGAAGCCAAACATTAAGGTATGGGTTTCAGTCTGAAGTGATCTTGAAACCATCTGCATCAAATTTAAACCACTTTCGGTACCCATTGAAGAATAGGTTTAGGAATTCTAGTTTTAGATATGACCATGACAGTTTTAAGAACCCCTATTGCATTTAAGTTTGGTCCAGATGCAGAACCTCTTGGCAACCATTTGAATGTGGGGCCAATTGCCTTTGAATCCTTTGGTGATGAAGTTACCTTTGGTTTAGGTGGTTTTGTATTGGCCTTTGGTTTGACCTTAGGCGGAATACATGCTTTATTTTTGGAAGGGGCTGATGATGGATCTTCTTTTGTTTTCTTTTTTACGTTCTGCTTTTTAGGATATGGAACATATTTATTCATTTGTGGTACTTGACGTCTAAAATGAGCAGGACATAAATCAAACAATTTAGAAAATGAATATTTAACACACGAATGATCATTCATTCATCATGTTCAATGTTTTCACTCTCGAGTACATTTGAACTCTCAAAAGAAACAAAAGATTCTAGCATAAAAGCCTTTTTCACAAAGAAACTCGAGAAACATTAGATTGTAGTTTTCGGTATCCTTCTTACATGATCTGTAGGAACAAAAAGAGTCAGTATTTTTGGAAATTTTAGATTGAGAGGTACTTCCTTGGTTAGTGGGTTTCTTTGGGGACTTTGATTTACTCTTGGTTCATTTGGAAACCTTCGGACTTGAATAATTTGAGCACTCACTATTGAAAATTTTCGTAGTAACATCAATTTTTGTTTTACCTTTGTCAAATTATTTGTTTAGGACATTTACAGGATTAGTATTTGAAACATTTAAGTAGGGGATTAACTATTTTGAAATAGTGTTAACCGTTCTTTGTAGTGTGTTAATTCTATTCTTTGTTCAAAAAGTTCTTTTCCAAAACATTCCTCACTTGTAAGAAGAGCTTCTTGATTGGTAGAGGCATTCTCACGAGTAATCCTTAACTCCTCTTCTAAGACATGAATTTTTTGCTGTAAAACAGCAGTAGGATATAAGGTGAGGAATTGGTTTAATGGGTTTAGCATTCATTTCTGCCATTGCATAGATTTTGATGAAGTCATCCTCAAGAGTTGGTACTCTATAAGGGTAACTCTTGTTCAACATTTAATAGGCAAAAGGAATTTGCTAATTTTCTTTGTCATTCCTTTTAACCTCCTCATGTGCTAAGACATCTTTCGATGAACGATGAAAGATGGCCTGATACCCACGTCCCATATATCTTTAATCACATAACATTGGTAAAACAGATTGAACTTGTTTTGAAAATTTAGGATTTGTAAAACCAATTCCTTCTTTGGAATGACAAAATCTAGTTTCCTTGGGTTGATTAAGGTGAATAGTTTGATCTGTTTGACCTCGTTTAAGAAATTTTTCATCAAGGTCCTTTATATGGGTGTTATGATGTATTTTATACATATTTTTCCGTCTTATTTTGCCTTGATTTGGGTTATTTTTGCCTCGAATTGTTTAAATACGACACTTATTTGATTACTTTTGTATTTTGCATTTATGAGGTTGCCAAAGTATCAAAAGAACATATTTTGGAGCAAAAATGTCAAATCTACGGTCTAAGCCGAACATCCCTAGAGCTGAACTAGTTTGAGTTGACTTTGACTTAACTGCTCAGTTCGCGGTCGCGACCACATGACCGTGATCGCGCTCTTCATCGCCACCAGAATCGCACTGCCGCTCTTCATCGCGACCACGTTGGCCAAGCGTGGCTGCGATTGCGTGAAAACATAAAAGGTTTCAACGGCCGTTTCATTTTTTGTTAAGTTTATTTTGGACGAAATTTCACACATAGCTAGTGGTGCGATTAATAGGTGTAGTGATAGATTTCGGTTTTAAGCTTAGTTACGTTTAGATTAGTCAAGCATTTGGGTATTGGAGTAGATTCAAGCATTCTGTTGCGGTTCTATTTGTTTTTCATCCGGTTTTGGTACACTCTTTCCTCCTAACTTTCTGTAATGGTAATTTTCAGTATAGATTTGGTTTGTTTTATTGTTCTTAGTATGATTAGTGAGTAGTTTAGTTAAACACTTGCTTGGGTTATGTTTTTATATGGATAATTGGAGTATTTGATTGTTTTGCTTGAAAATTGTTTTATTCATTGATGTATTTTTTATTCCTGCAATTAACATTGGTACAATTAGTATTATAGTTGATTTTCTAGCATTATTGTAGTGATGATTATTGATTATAAATGCTGATTTTTTATGAACTTAATCAAATTAATGTAATTTGTTAATTGGTTGTTAATTCTAGCATTATTGAGATTATGAGATAGTGGCTAGTTAATTAATTGTGAAATTATTGTAAGGAAATTAGTCCTTAGCAATATTGTGATTTTAGGATTAGTTTAATCTTTGATTTCCTTAAACTTGATTATGTTTATGCGGCTAAATTGAATATTTAGAGATATTTCTGAGCATTTGACGTGTAGACATATTTAATCTCTAAAAGCTAGATTTAGTTGACTTAACTAATCGTAAAAGACATTTTCTGTTGTTTATAAGAAATTGGGGAATAATCGAGAACTCCATACTTGATATTCTGAAATTAATAAAATGTGTTCTTGAATCGATTCTACATCAAAGTTTCAAGTTGAACTTAAAAAATTGAAGCAAATGGATTAAATTCGAACTTACTTTTCATTGACCGAAAACATCCCAAGTGTTTTTACACCTTTTTACTCCATTAATCCTAAAAGATGTATCCAAGTGAGTGTTGCTTTTAATATAACTGATATTTCCCTTGTTTTTTTAGTTTTATAGCTTATCTTCTTTATTAATATGCAAGATAGTTTAAATATTTAGGGTTCAAATCATCCTCATCCTTTCTCAATGGCTAGATATTAGTGACCATCCAAGTATCTGTATCTCGTTTCCTATTGCTATTCCTTGTGATTGATAATTCTCGATGTCAGTTTCAAGCTGTACTATTTACGACTGGTACACTGCCAGTGGTATTTGGTATAACTTAGGCTTTCTTCATTCTTTTGATTTTCATAGCCAAATCCGCCTAGATCAAAATAGCGACGTTGCCAGGGAACGACTAGAGATATTGTGAAAGGATTCTAGCTGGTAGAATACCCGATCCTTCTTTTGGGATTTCATCCCTGAGTGTTTGTGTAAGATTTATGTATGGTGTTTGTGCATGTGTATGGTATATGACTCGGAATTCCAATCCGCATGTTGTAAGTCCATATAACGAACCTAAAGAACCTTTCACAACCGTCTTCGCCATCCTTCTCATCCTATCATTGATATTATTTCTAGCTCATCTGAGTCTGCTGACCAACCTGTCCCTCCACTGGCGGATAGAGGCATATATATTTAGTGGTTGACTTACCTTTACTCTCACCTTCTTCTCCATCTTCTGATTCATATTCTTCCTTATCCCCTTCTGATAATTGTTCTAAGCCAATCATGGGCGACCGTCGCACCATGCTTGAGCAAACTGACCAGTCACCGACGGCTCGGAAGGTGCCATTATCATTAATGGGTTTGATGCATTGAATTTTGAACTAAAGTCTAGCTTCATCACTTTAGTTCAAAATAATGCACAGTACAGTGGTATAGAATCTGAGGATCCTTATGCACACTTGAAGAAATTCAGGAAAGTGTGTGGTTCATATAAGGTGAATCAAGTTCCTAAAGAGATTATTCGACTGGTGCTATTCTCGTACTCACCCACTAGATGTGCTCTTACATGGTATGATACTCTTCCATCCAACTCCATTCATACCTGGGAAGACATGGAGACACAATTCCTTTCGAAGTTTTGTCCGCCCTCCCGCACCACTCAGCTTACGACTTAGAATCTAGGATTCAGGCAGAAGCCTGAAGAGTCCTTACGTGATGCATGGGAGCGGTACATAAAAGCTATAATGAAGTGTCTGAATCACAATATTATGTTGAATCACTGAGTAAAAGTCTTCTATGAAGGTGTACATCCGATGTATCACTTTTTGATCGATTCTGCTTGTAGTGGATCTGGCTACAAGAAGACACCTGAGGAGGCTGTTGAGATCTTGGATAACTTGGTGATGAGCCAAAATCAGAGACCAAGTATGTATTTCGGATAGGGAGCTACTGATTCTAAGCAAGCTGCTGCCATAGCCGCACTCACAGCGAAGATTAAGCAGCTCACGCAGAATAGCCAGTCACAAGTCATACCAGCTCCTTTCAAGCTGCGTATCCCTCATGCGATGCTTGTGGAGGCCCACATTCGATCTATGAGTGCCAGGATGTTTACTCTTACCCCAATCAGGAGGAGGTCTATTATTCATCTGGGGATTCTGGAGGTTACATGTATAAGTATGCTCACCCGAACCCGAGTTATCCAAATTATTCCCAGAATCAGCCACCTCCTGCTTTTATAAATCCGAGACCACATATGCTCTAGAGAAACCCAGTTGGCCTCTCACCAGGGGTATAATCAGCGGCAATCTTCTTCCTTTTCTCATGGTCATTTTCAGTAGCACACTCAGAATCCTCCACGTCCTCAGGCTACACATCAGCCACAAGAGAGGTAGAATTTAGAGGAAATGATGTTAAAGTTCATGGCTAACCTATAAACTATCACGAGGAACCAACAGGCTGCCATAAAGAATTTAGAAGTCCAAATTGGACAGATAGCTAAAACGTAGAATGAGCGACAACCTGGTGGTCTTCCAAGTGATATTGTGCCTAATCCAAAGGCTGAAGCTAAGATGATTATCACGTGTATTGGTAAGGAAATTGTAGATCCATCACTTCCTGCTCATACTGCTTCTCCCCCACTTCATTCTGTCGTTCTTGAGGATGATCCGGAGACCATCACGGACCAGGTGCAGATTCCTAGTACACCAAGTACCGCACACGTCCCACTTCCGGCGATGCCTACGGTTAGTCCTTACAAACCACCTATTCCATATCCGAGCAGACTGCAAAAGGAAATTAAGGATAAGCAGTACGACAAGTTCCTTGGTTTGTTCAAGCAGTTGCACATCAATATCCCATTCATTGATGTGATTGCTCAGATGCCAAACTACGCGAAGTTTCTCAAGGATCTGTTATGAAAGCGTAAGAAGCATCCTGATTTGGACATTAAAGAGATGAACGCCAATTGTTCAGCTGTGCTCCAAACAAGCTTCCGATCAAGCAAGATGATTCTGGCAGTTTTACGTTACCATGTCATATTGGTAATATTCATGTAGTGAATGCCCTTGCTGATCTAGGAGCTATCATTAATCTTATGCCCACATCTTTATATGGTAGACTCGGTCTCAGATAGCCAAAGACTACTCGTATGAGTATACAGCTGGGAGACAGACCAGTGAAGTTTCCAAGGGGTATCGCTGAAAACATGTTGGTGAACGTCGATAAGTTCGTATTTCCTGTAGACCTTGTCATCATGGATATGCACGAAGACAGCTCTGTTCCTCTCATTCTAGGGCATCCATTATTATCGACGTCTCGCGCGATGATCGATGTTCTTGATAGGAAGTTGCCCTTAAAGTGGGAGATGAGCATGTCAAATTTGATGTTGACAAGGCTATGCAGAGAGCTGATGATACTGTGAAGTCGATTTGTTTTGTTCGGTCCTATAATTCATCGGACAGAGAGATGCATTTTGAGATTGATGAGACACTCACCAAGTCTTTATTGCTTGGCTATGAGAGATCCACTTCCTTCGATGATGGAAAGTCTATTGATGATGATATCTCTTTATGCCATTTACTTCTTGATTCTGGTCACTCGATTTGTGTATCTGATCTTCCCAATATTTTTCCTTTGTGCGCGATTGAGTCATCTCCTACTCATGAGGAGACGGTTACTTTAGATCCAAAGGAAAGTATCAAATCAAAATCCTCGATAGAAGATCCTCCTATTCTAGAGCTGATAGAGTTACCTGCACATTTAGAGTATACTTTTCTCGAGGGGTCGTCTCAGCTTCCGGTTATTATAGCCAAGGACCTCTCGCCTACAGAGAAAGCTGGGTTGATTCAGGTCTTGAAATCTCATAAGCAGGCCATCGCGTGGAAAATTTCTGATATCAAGGGTATCATTCCTGCTTATTATACTCACAAGACACTTATGGAGTAGGATTTCAAGCCTGTTATTTAACCTCAAAGGAGGGTGAATCCAAAAATTCACGAGGTCATCAAGAAAGAAGTGTTGAAGCTTCTTGATGGAGGGATGATCTATCCTATCTCTGATTCTCCTTGGGTTAGTCCTATCCATGTGGACCCAAAGAAAAGGAGGGATGACCGTCATTCTTAACGAGAAGAATGAATTGATTCCATCTAGGACGGTCACGGGTTGGCGAGTTTGTATCGACTATCGCAAACTCAATGATGCCACTCATAAGGATCATTTTTCATTGCCTTTTATAGATCAAATGCTTGAGAGACTGTTAAGGAATGAGTTTTATTGTTTCCTAGACGATTTTTCGGATTACTTTCAGATCCCCATAAGCCCCGAGGACCATGATAAGACAATTTTCACATGTCCCTACGGAACGTTCCAGCGATGTATGGTAGCTATCTTTAATGATATGCTAGAAAAGAGTGTGGAAGTGTTTATAGATGACTTTTCTGTGTTCGGTAGTTCCTTGTCGTCGTGTCTATCGAATTTGGATAGTATGCTTGCCCGATGTGAGGAGGCCAATTTGGTCCTCTATTGGGAGAAGTGTCACTTTATGGTGCGAGAATGAATTATTCTTGGACATAAAATCTCTTCTAAGCACATTAAGGTCGATAGAGCTAAGATAGAGACGATATCTAAGCTGCCTCACACTACTTCTGTTAGAGCGGTACGAAATTTCCTTGGGCATGCCGGTTTTTACCGACAATTTATTAGAGATTTTTCATCGATTACCCGTCCCATGACAAGGCTTTTGGAAAAGGATGCATATTTGATTTTGATGATTCTTGTGTGCAGGCCTTTGATACTTTGAAAGAAAACCTTATCACTGCCCCTATCATGGTGGCTCCCGACTGGGAGTTACCATTCGAGTTGATGTGTGATGCTAGTGATTTTGTTGTGGGGGTAGTGTTGGGACAATGTAGGGAAAATTGTTTCCATGCTATATACTATGCTAGCAAAACTCTTACTTCTTCTCAGCGCAATTATACCACTACTGAGAAAGAGCTGCTAGCTATAGTATTTGCATTTGAGAAGTTTAGATCTTATTTGATTCTCTCAAAGACAGTGGTTTTCACAAATCACTCAACTTTGAGATATCTTTTCCAGAAGCAGGATGCCAAGCCCCGTTTGATTCGATGGATCCTGCTCTTACAGGAGTTTGACATCGAGATCGAAGACAAACGTGGGGCCGAGAATTTAGCTGCCGATCACTTGAGCCGATTAGAGAATCTTGAGCTTCCTCCTCTTGATGATTCTGCATTTAGGGCGTCTTTCCTAGATGAGGCCCTTTGTTCAGCACAGATAGTTGATGAATGCCCATGGTTTGCTGACTATGCAAAGTATCTGGTGGGTAGTGTGCTTGTTAAAGGTCTAACTCATCAGCAGCGAAAGAAATTCTTCAGAGATGTGAAGAATTATTTTTGGCATGACCCCTATCTCTTTTGAGTTTGTGCTGATCAGATTATTCGGCGTTGTGTTCATGGTGATGAGGCGATGCAGATCCTATATGCATCCTACATATGTCCCACCGGAGGACACCATGGCGCAAATACCAAAGCTCGGAAGGTATTCGATGCAGGATTTTACTGGCCGATGATTTTTTAAGACGCTAGGGATTATATGAAAGCATGTGATGCTTGTTAGAGAAGTGAGAATATATCGAATCACCACGACATGCCCCTCACTAACATTCAGATTTGTGAAATATTTGAAGTGTGGGGTATTGATTTCATGGGACCATTCCTTTCCTCTCGTGGGTGTAAATTTATCCTTGTAGCTGTCAACTACATGTCGAAGTGGGTTGAGGCACAGGCGCGCCCCACTAATGACACATGTGTACTTGTTTGCTTCTTACGAAAGCTATTTGCAAGGTTTGGTGCTCCTAAGGCAATCATTAGCAATAGATGAACTCATTTTTCAATTCGCAGTTCTCAAAGGCCTTGGAAAAATATGGAGTTACTCAACGAGTAGCAACTCCATATCATCCACAAACAAATGGCCAAGCTGAAGTGACCAACCGTGGTCTTAAGCATATTTTAGACAGAACTGTAGGTGAGCATAGGAGTAGGTGGGCTAACAAGCTTGATGACGCGCTTTGGGCATTTAGGACTGCACACAAAACATCTATTGGACTTACACCCTATAGGCTAGTTTATGGAAAAGCGTGTCACTTCCTAGTCAAGCTAGAGCATAGGGCGTGTTGGGCTTTACGTTGGTCTAATCTTGATTTGTCAAGTACAGGTGATAAAAGGAAGCTACAGCTGAACAAATTGGATGCGCTGTGATAAGAAGCTTACACGAATGCGTCTATTTACAAGGTGAAGGTGAAAATAATGAATGATGAGAGGATCAAGCGCAAGGATTTTAGTGTGTGCGAAAAGGTTATACTTTAAAATTCTCGTTTGAAGTTGTTTCTGGGTAAGCTCAAGTCTCGATGGTCGGGTTCATCAAAGTAAATGGACACTGACTTAAGATTTATATTAATGCACCTGTCGAGCGTATCTATGAAGCTACTATTAGCCTGGCCCCTTTCTCTGTTGGATTATCTTGGGGCCGAGTCTAGCTAGAGGCTCGAATTTGCATTCTAGCGCTTGCGGGAGGCACCCCGACAATAAAAATTACTTTATTATATAGTTTACAGTTAGTTTGTTTCTTCTGCTTTTGCATGTTCATAAGTTGAAATCTTTGCATGACTAACCAGATTGCGTTCTTGTTTATATGCATTTGTTGTTGATCTCAAAGCGTGTTTGCTTGGTTTCATTTCTTGCATTTTCTGTTTGACTTTTTGAGTCGTAGGTAGAATACTTTATTTCTTAACTGCATTCGATTCGTTGCTTAAATTCTCTTAAAGCTTAGCTTAAGTAATGCCTAATTATATCGTCTTTGAGTCTCTTGAGTTTTTGTTTCAGTATCTAAGGTTTTAAATTGCTGAATCTAATAATTTCTTGTATTGAGTTTGACTTTCAGAAAGTCAAATCTGAGTTTTTAATTAGTCTTGGTATATTGGATTTAGCTATTCATCTAGCTAATTCTAATGTTATGATATGCTTTGAGTTTTACTTTTATCATAATTACACTTAGCAAATGTCACATGCATTTAGTTTGTAAATTTAGTCTAAATGTTTATTGAATTGAGCTTAATACGAATCGAAATAAAAACGTTAAGGTCTTGATCATTTTAGAGGGTTATTTTCATGTGAGTGTGGGGTAATAAATGCAATGGTTTAGTTACATAGGTTAACTTTTGGACAGTTATTTTCTGGTTTGCTTATAGTTGAACTTTTCTATTTAATCTGTGCTTGCTGTCATCGCGGTCGCGATCATATTTATCGCTGCCTCGCTTCTTTGTGCGGGAAAATGTAAATTAATATAAGTGATCGCGACCGCGCTTCCAACCCTTTATAAGGCGACTGAACGTGATTCATTCTTTCTTTCTCTGCACTTTCTCTCTGACCCTCACGATTTCTTTCTCTCCGTCGATTTTTGCTTTCTTGCTTCCAATGTTGCGTTTATAGGTTCGATCATCACATCTTCATCAAGTATGTTCTCTTAATTGATCTTTGCGTTTTTATTTAGTTACTTTAAGGTTATTTTCGTGTTCGAGTTTATTTCGTGATATAACCATGTGTTTACTGCCTTATTTACATATTTAGGTTTGTTAGGTTGATTCTAATACTTAGATTTATATAGTTTTGGTTTAGTTTTTATTGTTTATTTCCCGTTTTAGATTTAGAATAATCGAGATTTCGTCTTTGGTTCATCGTTGAGTTTCATCGCTGCCATCGCGATCGCATGCGTGGTTGTGACATTTATCCTTCTCATTCCTCTTTCAACACCAATTTGTAAGTCTTGGATAGACATTAAGACCAACTTGGTGTGCATGAATGAAATATGGCTTTAAGAGCGAATCTACAATTCTCTTCTCTTTTATTCCGGCATAATTCATCAAATAGGTCTTCAACATCAACCGGATGTATCTTGAACAGATCAGCTTCATTAATTTGGTAAGTCTTCCCATCAGCTCGAGTAACCGTGAATGTAGGATAGAAAATATTGACAAAACGATCTTTGTCAATTCTTTCGAGTTCAAGTATCCCACTTCTCACCTCTTGTATCGATTGAGATTTATTCTGAAGAAAATGTGCATAGTTAACCAAATTCGGCATTTTGGGCTCAATGACTTTAAACAGCTTCACAAAAGAACATAGAGAATACTTTTTACAAAAAATCTTTTTCTCTAACTAATCTTCCAAAAATTAAAGCGTATCCCTTTTATTGATAAAATCAGCGTTCTGCTTGTTTGACAATTTCAGCTTCTTAACCTTCTTCTTTTGATTAACCTCTTCTTTATTCATCAGGCTCAGCATATCATTAATCTCTTTTTGAACTACCTTTTGTTCAGCATATCTCAGATGATGCTGTCTTTCAGATTCTTCTGTGAGGATATAACTTTTAAATAATTTTTCCATTAAATCAACTTCAGTTAATCCTTGAAGTGCTTCTGGCACAACTCCACTTATTGGAAATGGATCTTCTTCCTCTTTCACAGTAACCGTCACCGCAGGATTTGTTAGATATTTAATTTTGATCTTGTGGCTTTCTTTTGTAATAAATATTAATAGTTTATTTCCTTGTATTTTAATTACAGACTTTTTTTAAATTGTTTCTTTATTTTACAAGTAAAGGGGGTCAAAGTGTAATTCATGGAAACTTGCTTTTATTCCCATGTAAAGTAGGTGACCTAGGGTTTTGTAATCATTCTCACGGTTTATTGAATTCAACCGCCGACTTTCAGAGAGAACATTCTTTGTGTCTTTTTCCTCATCATTCTTTAATCATTGAGTTGAATATTCTGTTTGTTGAATGTTTGTGTGATAAATATATACACGAGTGCTGAATATTTCTGGAAATTATTATCAAGAATTGGTATCAGAGCTCAGGAGGTGGACTTCAACTAGAAAAATCATTAGGATTTCTACTGTTCTTCGTGTTCATCATCCAAAAACCCACGGTTTGACCATTTTTTCCTTCTAATATTTCTATTTTTAGTGTTTCTTCATATAATCATCTAGTATTCATCCCATAGTGATTTCGAGCAATTTAGGTTCAATAATTACGTGTTTTTGTTCTTATAAATCTAATTTTTATCATCAAAAAAATAATGTGTTTTACTTCGGTTTTGGTTCATATTTTATATATTTTTAGGTGTTTTGGTGTGTTTTAAATACCTACAAGTGTTTAAAATATTTTTCCAATCATTTAGAAATACATTTTAGGCTCAAAACTACTAGTTTTAATTCTGGAAAAATTCTGAAAAAATCATAACTGTTGAATTTCGTACCCCACTTCGGACCACCTCGGACCTCAATTCGGTCCACTTCGGACCATATTTCATTACATTCCGGACCATAGTTTATCCAATTTCGGACCTCACTTCGGACCAACCGAAGTTCTATTAAAGTATTTTTAAAACACTTGAATTTACTTGTGCTTCATTTTAAAGTTTTCTTCTCGGACCATCCGAACTTAGGATCTCATCTGTAGGTCCCAAAAGGTTTCCCTTAGTGTATTGTTCTAAGTTGTAGAGGGGGGGGGGGTGAATACAGCTAATTAAAAACTCAACACTCTTTTCTCAATGTTTGTGTATATTATTAACAAATGTTAATTACAAACAAGCTTGACTGCGGAAAGGTTAATGCTGAGATGACAGATACAACAGATGTTTAACTAGTCTAGGACACACTCAGACTAGATACAATGAAGACACTCACTATGATGAACTCACTGTTCACAAGACACAGATGGACAGCTTGGACACACGTAACTGTTTTATTCAAGCAGACTTGCATGCATGAAAAAACACACTTCAATGCACGATCTGAATTTCTCACACTTGGTTACCTCACAATCCTTAGAAGCTTCCTTTTATACTCTCACTGAGAATCTCAGTGAAGCTTCTTCATTGGACGATGAGATAGTGGGATGTCTTTCCAAAAAGACAAAACAACTTTTCTGCACATTCTGATAAAGCAGACTTGTCTTCATGTGTTAGAATCTTTGTCTTTTTCTTTTTGTCTCTGTTGCACAAGGCTTTAACCAAAAGAGAAATGTCAACTTTGAATCTTTCTTCTTTTTTTAAGGCCATTTTGATGTAAGAAATGGTCTGTCACCCATTTCAAATATCCACTTTGTCTTCATGTAACAGAACAGCGTAGGCAGCTTTTGCATCTTCTGTTTTCCACTTTGTGTTCGACTTTGTAAACTTATCTTGTAGTCCAAAACAATACATGAGGACTTGGAAACATTTTTCATAAAGTGTTGAGCCGGTTCACAAAGAACAAGTTCTGTTCACAAAGAACAAAACACTTAGAATTTGTCCAAGCTGCTCAACAGAATAGAGCAGCATAGACAATTTATGTCCAGCCTGTTCAACAGAATGAACAGCTTGGGCAATCTGCCTTAGTTGCAACGAATGCAACAGGGTAACCAGCTTTGACTTATATTGCAAATAATTTTTGCGGTGTCAATAAGGCATTAAAAGGCCTTAAATTAAACCTTTAAGTGAATCAAACAGGTTTGATCAAAAATCTCCCCCTAAGATGTAGAGCAGGTTTGACTGAGGCCTTTTTGTGCCTAACAATATCCCCCTATTTGCAATAATAAGTCTAAGCTGATTTTATCAATAGTCACTATATATTTTTACAATACACTTTGCTAAAATGAAATTACAACATTAAGGTAAAGTAAAGGATCAGTTTTTATATACTGATTTTGATTACAAAACAACATATGTTTTTACAAGAGTACAACTAATGTACTAATGTAGATTACAACTAATGTAAAGGAAAAATTACAACTAATGTAACATAGTACAACTAATGTACATAAAGAAATTTCAACATGTTGGACTGTTGATGGTGGGAGCAAGTTATGCCAAGCCTGTCCAACTGATGGACAACTTCCATTCTTCATCTACTCAATGACAGATGGACCTCCAAACTGTGGTGGCACTCCTTCTTCGAACATTTATTCAAGTTGTTCCCTGGTTTCATCCATTTCCTCCATTTCAACTATTAGGAACATGAAGCTGGGATGTTGAAGCTCTCCTCTCTCGTAAAAACCCCTGAGCTGATCCCAGATAGCTGCTCTCCATTTTACAGATTGCCTAAAGGAGTTAGCAAGTCTAAAAGCAATTAGCTGTTTAAGACCAACCTTGTGCAAATCTGATGCTCTCTGGAAACACTTTTTCTTTGTAAGGGGATCTACAAATATAACCCCAACTCAGGTTCTTTAATCAGCTTATCCTTCTCATGATCTACTCCTTTGGGCAGGCTGTGATCTACTCCTTTTATTTCCACGGCTACATCACCTTGGTCAATCATTATCAGGAGCTCTTCCAGATCTGTAACCTTTTTTCTTCTCTTGGCCTTTACCTTGGGTGTAACCACTGAGGTACCTTTGATTTGTTCTTCTGTGATCAGGCCACGATCCTTCACTCTTTCCATTAACTTTTTGACATATGCCCTGATAGTCTTAGCAGTTTCAGACTTAGACTGGCTCAGGGCAACTGCCAATTCCACCCATTCTCTGAATCCGATTTATGCAACGTCAGTGTGTTCATATGCTTCCAGTTCTGGACCTTCAGCACCCATTCTGGTTATTTGAAACTTCCACTCTTTGCTTTTTCATGAAATGGGAACAGTTTTAACAATTGGTTCCCTGGCAAGTCTTCTGTTTGCAACATAAAAGAACTTTTTCCTTGCCATGTTGTCAAAGTGAATCTGGGCTCTTGCAGAGGAGGATGCTTGCTTAGACTTGGTCTCTGAGACCTGAGCACCCTGTTCCTTTTCACCTTCCTTCTCAGTTACTAACTCTCTAGCAGCCTCTAGAAATTTCCTTTTGACCTCCAAAGAAGACATTTTTTATTTTACTTGCCTCCTTGAATGCAACGTTGCTTGCAGCTTTGGCAGAGGCTTCTTCTTTATTTACTTTTTCAAGGGCTTGGAGCAGTTCTTCTTTGTGTAACATCCGGCATTGAACCAGGTTAGCAACAACGACTTAATTAGTATTTAATGGCCAATTATAACCTAATAGGTGGTCATTAGAAATTAACCAAAGTGATTAACAAGGTTCATGAAGAAATTCAACTCAATTCGAATCAAATTCATCGGTGCGATGAATCGGGAAATCAATTAATCCGATCGAATTACGATATGAGGGATTAATTCAACTAAGTATATAATTAAATTATGATTAGTGACACTAATCATACACTAATACAATTACTTAACATTAATTATGCAAGACTAAAACAATTCATTAAAACAATGCATCCATAAGTATTTTTGAAATTACAAGAAAAGGGAAATACAAGAATACATTTCTAAATACTTTTATACAAAAAAAAAAACAAAATACATCATTTTAATACTTAGAAATCAGCCAACAACACAAGGGAACACACTTTTGTGTCCCTTTGACTTTTTATAAAAATATTGAAAAGAATTATTCACTTTTTCTACTTTTCCAACATGTTGGTAAAGTATTAGACACCACCTTTATCATCATCATTTGCAAGACTAAAACTCTTCTATAAATAGAGGACTCATTTCCTCATTTCATTCACACCTTCAAAGCATAAACACCCTCTCATTCTCTCTAGAAAAATCGGCCAAAGGGCCTAGTGCAAGGCCAAGAACTTGCAACTTTGTTCTTCATATTTTCTTCAAGTGTTCTTGGTGTTCTTCAAGGGTTTTGGTGCATATCTTGCAAGAATTTCAATTTCTACTCAAAATCATAATCCAAATACTTCAAAGTAAGTAAATACTAACTTATTTCATCATACATTTATGTTTATATAAGTCTTGCATAATATATATAATCACCAACAACAACAAGTTACATAAAAACTCAAGTTTATAAGTTTCTAGTTTTTATTTTTATGTTGTTTCTTTAAATGTGCATATGAATATATGAACACATTATAAACATGTTAATATTATGAAAACATGTGTTATATATGTGTTATATAACTTTTATAACTTTTATACAAGTAGTCTTTGAATAAACAACAAGAATCATAAGTTGTTTTAAGTTTATAAACTACGGATTTTCGGCAGAAAATTTATATCGACTTTGAAAAATCATAACTAATTCATAACTCAACGAAATGAGTTGATTCTTGTCTCAAAAGTTAGATCTATGTCTTAACTATAGATCTGTAATTTTTCATAATTTATTTTGAAGTTTAAGACCTCCAGAAATTATTTGGGAAACCGAAAGATTGACAGCTCAAAAATGGCCAACATAGCGTTTTTAACAAGCTTTTTCACCAACCTAAACAACTCGAAAAATGGCCGTTCTTGATTCTAAAAATCCTTTGTATATAGTAGTTTAATGTCCTAGAAAACCAAAGTCTAAAACATTTTGGAGCTTGGTCAAAAACAGCCTCAAAGTAGGCCGAAAAACCTCCGAAAAAGCTGGAAAATTATATATATATAAACTTGACGTTTTAAGCAAATCTTATTTATAAACTTGTAATGTTGGGTGATTTAAGACATAAAAATCTATAAATATACCTATTATCATATATTAGTGATATTAAGTCCTTATTATCATTTAGGACTCGGTTAAACACCTCCGGTTTCATCACCCATCAAACAACGCACATTGCATTTTTTGCGCATATTTTGCCATCGCAATTCCGGTGAGTCTTCATAGTCCCATTTTTCACATTATTATGTTTTGGGATGAAATACATGCTTCGTTTTTATATGGACACAAAAACTTCTCGATTCTATTATGTATTACATATGTGATTTCCGCCCTTATATCATGAAATCGTTAGTTGCATTTGTTTGCAAGCGCGAATATATTGTGGATAGATCTATTGGGAGTCATGTCCCCCACTCGGGTTAGTGGTTTAGCTAACTGCGGGTGCATATATATTCAACACACGGTATTACGTATGGGAATACTGCTCGGGGCAAACTCATTCTAATTAAGCTTCGGTGACATGATGGTTTATGTAATACATCTCATGGAATTTATGATTTTATAAATTCAACTCATCTGATAATGTCCATACAACTGGTCTTTTCGCGTAAACCTATGAACTCACCAACAATTTTTGTTGACGTATTTTAGCATGTATTTTCAGGTAATTAAGGCAAGTGTGCCTTCGGATACACCAACTTTCAAGCTTCCGCATTTCATGGAGTCGCATGCATATTTCGAAACTAACGGAGATTTGACTGCATTATTTTTGGACGCATTAATTATGTATCAGAATCTCTGTATTACGCGAACTTCATTCCTTTCATTTTGTAAAACATTAATACATTTTTAAATTTTAATGTCGTAATATTTCGAAAACGTCCATATAGTGGTCGTTCGTTATAATTATGGTTACGCTTCCGCACTCGTCACGTCTCGCTGCCAACCAAGGTAGCAGGGTGTGACAGATTGGTATCAGAGCCATAGTTATAGTGAACTAGGTTGCATTAGTACCTAGACTATAACTGTTACAAAAACTAAACTTTCTTCAAGAACTGTGAACACATATATGGACCCTGATGACAATAACATATCGAAATTCACCCCTAGGGAAAGGGTGTGACTAGCACAACGGGAGTCTATCCCGGTACCTGCCCATCAGCCAAGCCCGCTGCAGTAGTAACGGGTAAGCATAGGACAGTGGGGATGGATGCCTCACACTCTCCAAGAGTGGAGAAACGAAGAGGGGATCCAAATCCAGTTTGAAGTCAGAACACCATCTTCCTCTCAAGTGCCGACACTTACCTAGAAACCTATGTAACAAACGATGCACCTGTTGGTGGCAAGGGCCGCCAGACACGACCTCCAATTTCGACAAAATCCACCAAGAGGTCGGTGAGATCACTGCAAGGATTAAGCAGGAGGCAATGCAAACCACCAATAAACCTTAGGCCAACGAGAAGGAGCATGAGCAACATTTAAGACTGATTCTGGAATTACCGGAGAAAGAACAACTATATGCTAAGCTTTCTAAATTTGACTTTTGGTTAGGAGAGGTGAAATCCCTCGGTCACGTGAACAATAGTAAAGGATTAAGCAGGAGGCAAGGGCCGCCAGACACGACCTCCAATTTCGACAAAATCCACCAAGAGGTCGGTGAGATCATTGCAAGGATTAAGCAGGAGGCAATGCAAACCACCAATAAACCTTAGGCCAACGAGAAGGAACATGAGCAACATTTAAGACTGATTCTGGAATTACCGGAGAAAGAACAACTATATGCTAAGCTTTCTAAATTTGACTTTTGGTTAGGAGAGGTGAAATCCCTCGGTCACGTGAACAATAGTAAAGGAATCCAAGTCGACCCCGCAAAGATCAAGGCTATCAGGAATTGGTCAACTCTTAGAACCCCCATAGAGATACGACAGTCCTTAAGACTTGCCACTTATTATAAGCAATTTTCTCAAAGACCACCACAACTCTAACAAAACTGACCCGAAAAGACATTAAGTATGATTGGAGCAAGGATCAGGAGACATCATTCCAGTTATTAAAGCACAAACTGTGCAGCGCGCCTATTTTGTCCATACTTAAGAGGAACGAGAAATTTATAGATTACTGTGACGCTTCACACAATGGGCTTATATAGAAAGATAAGGTCATAACTTATACTTCATGAAAACTTAAGGGTCACGAGGTGAATTACACAACGCATGATCTAGATCTTGGAACAGTAGTCTTTACCCTTAAGACTTGAAGACATTAGTTGTACGGTAAGAAGTGTATTACACTCACGGACCCTAAGAGCCTCCAACACGTCTTGAACCAGAAAGAGTCGAATACGAAGTAGTACCGTTGGATGGAACTAATAAGTAATGGCAACCGTGAAAATTCGTTATCACCTGAGGAAAACTAAGGAGCTAAGCCGTTAAGAGTACAAGTGGATAAATAGTTTAGAATAAGGGCTAATAAAAATCGGTATCTCATGAATAGAATCTGATTACTCTGTTTGGTGGAATAAGAAAGCTGGCTATGGATGAAGGACACAAATTAAGATATGTCGTTTACCCCAGATCCAATAAAATGTATCATGACCTTAAGAAACTATACGGGTGGCCTATCATGAAGAATGACATTGCCAAATCGGTCAGAAAATTCCTAACACGCTCCAAAGTTAAGATAAACCATCAGAAACCATTTGGGCAATAGTCGACAACCTAACAAAATCCGCGCATTCCTACCAATCAAGAAGAACATCAGGATGAATAAGCTAGTCCAAACGTACCTCAAGGAAGTTGTCTCCGGACACGTAGTGCCTATTATAATCATTTCAGGAATGGATAGCAGATCTACATCTAAGTTTTTGGCAATTATTACTTCAAGCTTTGGATACAAACTAAGACATGAAGTACCACATATCACCCTCAGACCGATGGTCAGAATAATAGAATGATCGAAACCCTAGAACACACATTAAGGGCCTATGTAATGGATACTCAATTACCTTAGTGAAATTATCGTACTACAATAGCTATCACTCAAGTATTGAGCTGCTTCGTTTGAAGCCCTCTACGGGCAAAAGTGTCGATCACCGATTTATTGGGAAGAAGTGGGAAACGGCCAGATCATTGGCGTTAAGATCATTCACAAAATTACCGAAAGGATAGTACGATTGCGGAACTGACTAAAAGTTGCCCGCAATTGTCAGAAAGTTATGCAGATGTAGGAAGAAAATCCCTTGAATTCTAATTAGGAGAACGAGTACCAATGAAACTCTCGCCATGGAAGGGTGTGATACGATTAGGAAAATAAGGAAAAACTAAACCCTCGATACATTGGCAATGCAAAGTCTTAAGGGGAATTGGATTCGTAGCTTATCGTTTAGAGTTACCACCAGAGCTTAGTAGCATGCACAATACCTTCCATGTATCAAATATGAAGAAGTGTTTGTTAGAGGAGACACTTGTTACCCCCTTGGAAGAGATCCAGCTAACTGATAAACTTCGCTTCACCAAAAGGCCGGTTGAAATCTTGGACCGTAAGGTCAAAGGATTGAAGCACAGTTGTATACCCATCCTCAAGGTCAGATGGAATTCTAGACATGGACCACAATCCACTTAGGCATGCAAAGGCTAGTTTAAGCAAAGATACTCTCATCTACTCTTAAGTAACAATACCCCTGAGGAAACAGGATAAAATTTCGGGACGAAATTCCCTTAACAGGGGGAGACTGTAACATCCGGCATTGAACCAGGTTAGCAACAACGACTTAATTAGTATTTAATGGCCAATTATAACCTAATAGGTGGTCATTAGAAATTAACCAAAGTGATTAACAAGGTTCATGAAGAAATTCAACTCAATTCGAATCAAATTCATCGGTGCGATGAATCGGGAAATCAATTAATCCGATCGAATTACGATATGAGGGATTAATTCAACTAAGTATATAATTAAATTATGATTAGTGACACTAATCATACACTAATACAATTACTTAACATTAATTATGCAAGACTAAAACAATTCATTAAAACAATGCATCCATAAGTATTTTTGAAATTACAAGAAAAGGGAAATACAAGAATACATTTCTAAATACTTTTATACAAAAAAAAAAAAACAAAATACATCATTTTAATACTTAGAAATCAGCCAACAACACAAGGGAACACACTTTTGTGTCCCTTTGACTTTTTATAAAAATATTGAAAAGAATTATTCACTTTTTCTACTTTTCCAACATGTTGGTAAAGTATTAGACACCACCTTTATCATCATCATTTGCAAGACTAAAACTCTTCTATAAATAGAGGACTCATTTCCTCATTTCATTCACACCTTCAAAGCATAAACACCCTCTCATTCTCTCTAGAAAAATCGGCCAAAGGGCCTAGTGCAAGGCCAAGAACTTGCAACTTTGTTCTTCATATTTTCTTCAAGTGTTCTTGGTGTTCTTCAAGGGTTTTGGTGCATATCTTGCAAGAATTTCAATTTCTACTCAAAATCATAATCCAAATACTTCAAAGTAAGTAAATACTAACTTATTTCATCATACATTTATGTTTATATAAGTCTTGCATAATATATATAATCACCAACAACAACAAGTTACATAAAAACTCAAGTTTATAAGTTTCTAGTTTTTATTTTTATGTTGTTTCTTTAAATGTGCATATGAATATATGAACACATTATAAACATGTTAATATTATGAAAACATGTGTTATATATGTGTTATATAACTTTTATAACTTTTATACAAGTAGTCTTTGAATAAACAACAAGAATCATAAGTTGTTTTAAGTTTATAAACTACGGATTTTCGGCAGAAAATTTATATCGACTTTGAAAAATCATAACTAATTCATAACTCAACGAAATGAGTTGATTCTTGTCTCAAAAGTTAGATCTATGTCTTAACTATAGATCTGTAATTTTTCATAATTTATTTTGAAGTTTAAGACCTCCAGAAATTATTTGGGAAACCGAAAGATTGACAGCTCAAAAATGGCCAACATAGCGTTTTTAACAAGCTTTTTCACCAACCTAAACAACTCGAAAAATGGCCGTTCTTGATTCTAAAAATCCTTTGTATATAGTAGTTTAATGTCCTAGAAAACCAAAGTCTAAAACATTTTGGAGCTTGGTCAAAAACAGCCTCAAAGTAGGCCGAAAAACCTCCGAAAAAGCTGGAAAATTATATATATATAAACTTGACGTTTTAAGCAAATCTTATTTATAAACTTGTAATGTTGGGTGATTTAAGACATAAAAATCTATAAATATACATATTATCATATATTAGTGATATTAAGTCCTTATTATCATTTAGGACTCGGTTAAACACCTCCGGTTTCATCACCCATCAAACAACGCACATTGCATTTTTTGCGCATATTTTGCCATCGCAATTCCGGTGAGTCTTCATAGTCCCATTTTTCACATTATTATGTTTTGGGATGAAATACATGCTTCGTTTTTATATGGACACAAAAACTTCTCGATTCTATTATGTATTACATATGTGATTTCCGCCCTTATATCATGAAATCGTTAGTTGCATTTGTTTGCAAGCGCGAATATATTGTGGATAGATCTATTGGGAGTCATGTCCCCCACTCGGGTTAGTGGTTTAGCTAACTGCGGGTGCATATATATTCAACACACGGTATTACGTATGGGAATACTGCTCGGGGCAAACTCATTCTAATTAAGCTTCGGTGACATGATGGTTTATGTAATACATCTCATGGAATTTATGATTTTATAAATTCAACACATCTGATAATGTCCATACAACTGGTCTTTTCGCGTAAACCTATGAACTCACCAACAATTTTTGTTGACGTATTTTAGTATGTATTTTCAGGTAATTAAGGCAAGTGTGCCTTCGGATACACCAACTTTCAAGCTTCCGCATTTCATGGAGTCGCATGCATATTTCGAAAACTAACGGAGATTTGACTGCATTATTTTTGGACGCATTAATTATGTATCAGAATCTCTGTATTACGCGAACTTCATTCCTTTCATTTTGTAAAACATTAATACATTTTTAAATTTTAATGTCGTAATATTTCGAAAACGTCCATATAATGGTCGTTCGTTATAATTATGGTTACGCTTCCGCACTCGTCACGTCTCGCTGCCAACCAAGGTAGCAGGGTGTGACACTTTGTATTCATAATAAGTCTCCATAGAGACACCAATTTCTTTGGCTCTGGCCTTGTCAAACTTTAGCTGAGCAGCTTTAAGATTGTCAGGATCTACAGATGCTTTCTTCTTCCCTTTAGTTGTTGTAGTTGGAATAGCTTCATGATCCTCTTCCTCTTCTTCTTCTTGTTCCAGTATCAGATGTCTCCTTCTGCTTGGCCTGTCCCCAGGAATGGATTCTTCCCCCTTAGATTGTGCAGGGTTCGGAGATCCAGCCTGAGTAGGCTGAGCAGCTTCAGTTTGATAGGAGACATCCTCAGTGGGACCTGTAGGACCTGTTTGTGATGCACCTGCTGCTTGACTAACAGATGCTGATTTCTCCTTTGAAGGAGAAGAAGATTTCTCCCCCTTAGACTAGGTCTTTGAGGCAGATAACTTCTCCCCCTTTGAAGGAGATGGCACATAGCCTTCAACATGTGGTCTGCCTGGAGAAACAAATTTAGCAGGCATAGCAGCACTTTTGGCAGCAGGTTTGGGGCCAACCAGGCTATGCACTAAGAAAGCCAGGCTGTCCTTAACCTATGCAAGCTGGGTAAGGCAGGTTTGAAGAGAGGTAGATTGAGAAGCAGCAATAGAGGACAACTTAGAGAGGGTTTCCCTGTCAGAAGCTGTGAACAACAAACTTTGAAGGTGTGTAAGATGTAGTTCAAGAGAGTCTTGCACAGCATCAAGGTTGGATGACACAGAATTGGATAGAGAGACTATGAGAGTGTTTAAGCTGGCCAATGTAGAAGGAAGGGTAGTGTTTAGGAGAGTGGACAGCTGTTGAGAGACGATTGCCATGGAGGACACAAAGTCCTGTTGAGTGGAAAGAATAGAGGAAAGGGTAGTGGAGATAGATTGTAGATGTGCAGTGAGTGTAAGTAGCTGTGAGGATTCATCAGCTTGAGGAGGGGTTGGAAAGGAATTCTTGAACAAGTCAAAGAATCCTTTTAGCTGTGCAGACACAGAGCCTGAGATGATGGATGGTAGGGAGGTCATGGAATTTTCCAAAGAACCAACTTTGCTGGTCAGCAAAGAGAGCTAATCCTTCAAAGGAAGATCTTTGGGTAAAGAAGCAGTATGGGTGGACTGTTTTGATTGTGTGGATGGTGAAGAATGAGAATGAGATGAGGATGAGGCAGGTGTTTGAGGATGTGTTGGGGAAGGCATAGAGACTTTAGAAAGAAGTTCCATAGCCTGGGCGTAAGTGTAACATCCGGCACTAAACCAGGTTAGCAATGATGCCCTAATCTGTATTTAATAGCCAATTATAGCCTAATCAGTGGTCATTAGAAATTAATCAAGTGATTAACAAGGTTTATTAGAAAATTCAACTCAATTTGAATCAAATTCATCAGTGCGATGAATCGGGAAATCAATTAATCCGATCGATTTACGATATGAGGGATTAATTCAACTAAGTATATAATTGAATAATGATTAGTGACACTAATCATTAATTATGCAAGACTAAAACAATTCATTAAAACAATTCATCCATAAGTATTTATAAAATTTCAAAAAAAAGGAAAATACAAGAATACATTTCTAAATATATTTATACAAAAAAAAAATATAAATACATGTATATACACATGAGGGCGGGCCTTAAGGCCATAGACATGTGCCCAAATAGAGTTTGACTTTTATTTAAATAATATTACTTTAAACACCATCATTTTGTTAAAAAGTGCACTCAACTTTTGTCTCCCATGCCTTTCATCATTTGAAAGACCAAAAATTTCTCTATAAATAGGAAGGCATTTTATTCATTTCAAACACACCAAAACTCTTTCTTTCCTCTCCATACATCCGGCCACATACCCTCACACACCACAAAATTCTTCATTCAAGTGTTCTTCAAGTGTTCTTGGTGTTCTTCAAGTGTTTTTAGTGCAAACTTTGCAAAGAATTCAACTACTACTCAAAATCATCTTCCAAATACATCAAAGTAAGTAAATACTAACTTATTTCATCATACATTTATGTTTATATAAGTCTTGCATAATATATATAATCACCAACAACAACAAGTTACATAAAAACTCAAGTTTATAAGTTTCTAGTTTTTATTTTTGAGTTGTTTCTTTAAATGTGCATATGAATATATGAACACATTATAAACATGTTAATATTATGAAAACATGTGTTATATATGTGTTATATAACTTTTATAACTTTTATACAAGTAGTCTCTGAATAAACAACAAGAATCATAAGATGCTTTAAGTTTATAAACTACGGATTTTCGGCAGAAAATTTATATCGACTTTGAAAAATCATAACTAATTCATAACTCAACGAAATGAGTTGATTCTTGTCTCAAAAGTTAGATCTATGTCTTAACTATAGATCTGTAATTTTTCATAATTTATTTTGAAGTTTAAGACCTCCAGAAATTATTTGGGAAACCGAAAGTTTGACAGCTCAAAAATGGCCAACATAGCGTTTTTAACGAGCTTTTTCACCAACCTAAACAACTCGAAAAATGGCCGTTCTTGATTCTAAAAATCCTTTGTATATAGTAGTTTAATGTCCTAGAAAACCAAAGTCTAAAACATTTTGGAGCTTGGTCAAAAACAGCCTCAAAGTAGGCCGAAAAACCTCCGAAAAAGCTGGAAAATTATATATATATATAACTTGACGTTTTAAGCAAATCTTATTTATAAACTTGTAATGTTGGGTGATTTAAGACATAAAAATCTATAAATATACTTATTATCATATATTAGTGATATTAAGTCCTTATTATCATTTAGGACTCGGTTAAACACCTCCGGTTTCATCACCCATCAAACAACGCACATTTGCATTTTTGCGCATATTTTGCCATCGCAATTCCGGTGAGTCTTCATAGCCCCTATTTTCACTATCTATTGGGGTGGAAATACATGCACTGTTTTCATATGGACATCAAAACTGTATATTTCTTATATGTATTACATGTGGTTCCATTAGCCCTTATATCATGAACCGTTAATTGCATTTATTTGTAAGCGCGAATATATTGTGGATAGATCTATCGGGAGTCATGTCCCCCATTCGGGTTAGTTCGGGTCGGCTAACAGCGAGTGCATATATGTAATACATACACGGAATTTATGATTTTATAAATTCAACTCATCTGATAATGTCCATACAACTGGTCTTTTCGCGTAAACCTATGAGCTCACCAACAATTTTTGTTGACGTATTTTAGCATGTATTTTCAGGTAATTAAGGCAAGTATGCCTCGGACGTATTTTACTTTCAAGCTTCCGCATCCATGGAGTCGCATGCATATTCAAATTAACGGAGATTTAGCTGCATCATATTGGATATTTTAATTATGTAATTAAATCTCTGTATTTTGCGAACTCCTTTACTCATATCAGTCTATGTAAAACATTGCTATATTTTCAAGTTTCAATGATGTATTTTAAAAACGTCCATATAGTGGTCGTTCATTATAATTATGGTTACGCTTCCGCACTCGTCACGCCTCGCTGCCAACCGGGGTAGCAGGGTGTGACAGATTGGTATCAGAGCCATAGTTATAGTGAACTAGGTTGCATTAGTACCCTAGACTATAACTGCACTTAAATTTTACTGATTTTGAAAATATCTTGTAACTAACTAAAAGACTATGAATGGACCCTGATAGCAGAAATCATGTCCCGTCCGGAAACCATCATCTTATCGGATTCAGAGGAGGAGTACACTCCTGCGAGCCCCACGGCTACTGAGATTTTCCACGAAGAAGAAACATCGGAAGAAGAGGACCCATCGGAAGATCCAATGGAGGAAACGGAAGAGGAGCCGATGGAGGAAGAAGATCCATTGCCCCCAACGGTCCCTGCTCGCGTCCCATACCACCCAGCCGAGCCGTCATATAAGCCGTATAGGCCTTACCCTAACGGCCCCAAAATGTTGTACACACCCCGAAAGCGGGTGAACCCACCAAGAAGGGAGTCTATTCCTGTCCCGACTCCCCAGCCCAATCCCCCACCACCACACCGACGGGTAGACGCCCGCCGATGGGGCTGGATACCAGAGACCCTCCGCGAATGGAGGCAGATGGAGGGAGTTCCTCCCAACTTCGATATAGGAGGACCATCCTCCGCACCTATCCCGACCCTCACCCAAGAGCCTACCGAGCAAACCATACCACTTCTGATAGCACGGTCGACCAGGCATGATCACCAAATCCGATCACTTAACCTAGATATCGGTGGGATGACCGCTCGTCTAGAGCGGGAGGAGTTACAAAACTCCAACATCTACAGGGCTAACCAGCATGCTCTCACCATCCAACAGGATGGCCTGAATGAGCTTCGGCAGCAACTAGCCGAAAGCCAAGCTCGGATCGAGGAGCTGACTCAGCGCCTCAACGCGATGGAAAAGGGAGAGACCCCTGATCACTCTCACACTTTGGGCACTTCTATCTATCTTTGTAATAGTAGGAAAAATATCATGTAATAGTATAGGACAAAATTTTTGGGTAATAACCCGCCCCTAATGTAAGAAAATTTCGAATGATTAATGAAAAATTGCAAGTTATTTATGAAATTGCGTTTGATGATTATAGTATTGTGCTTTAAGGAAAAATTTATCTCTTTAAGATTCAACTTATTACACTATGCTTTTTCTTTAAAATTTTAAGATAATGCCGCCGAAACGAGCAATGAACGCTGCCGACATTGAAGAGCTAGTCGCACAAAGAGTGGTTGCCGCTATAGCCACGTATGAGGCAAATAGGAATAGCTCAGCTAATCGAGATGGTGGTGCTAGCCGCACCACGGGAGGAACTGAAATCCACGCAAAAGGTTGTGGAATTAAAGGATTTTTAAGTTGCAAACCCCGGTACTTCAACGGAACCGAAGGAGCCGTTGGCTTGATACGATGGTTTGAGAAGTTAGAATCTGTCTTTCGCGTCAGCGGATGTGCTGAAGGAGATAGGGTGAAGTTCGCTACTCACACTCTACAAGATAGCGCCCTCACATGGTGGAATTCCTATGTTCAGTCTGTAAGTATTGATGAAGCCTACCAGCTCACATGGTCCGCATTGAAGCAAATGATGACAGACGAGTACTGTCCAAGGAACGAACTCCAGAAGATGGAATCGGAGTTCTGGAACCTGTCGATGAAGGGAACAGATGTGACGGGGTACACCAACCGATTTCATGAACTGAGCATTCTGTGCCCTCAGATGGTGACCCCGGAGTACAAAAAGATCGAACGTTACATTTGGGGACTCGCTCCTCAAATTCAAGGTAATGTCACTGCCTCCAACCCATCCACCATACAGGATGCCATCAGGATGGCAAACAATTTAATGGATCAAGTGTCCCGGAGGAATGAAGCCAAAGCCGGGGAAAACAAGAGAAAGTGGGAAGACAAGTCTGGGAAGAATACGGGTTCACAATCCAAGAAGCCCGAGACCATCAAGGCCTACGTAACAGGAACTGAGCCTAGAAAAGGCTACACAGGTACCAAGCCTTACTGCACCCAATGCACCTTTCATCACAACCAGGGTCCCTGTCCAACCCACTGTGGAAAATGCAAACGTTTGGGGCATATGGCCAAGGACTGTAAATCTGGAGCCCCGGGAACCAGTGGCAGCAATCAAAAAGGCTGCTTTGAATGTGGAGTTACTGGGCACTTCAAGAGTGAGTGCCCGAAGTTGAGGAATGGTGGAGGAGCTCAGGGGAGAGCTTTTGTGTTAGGAGCAGGTGACGCTCGTCAAGATCCCCACGTAGTATCAGGTACGTTTCTTTTAAATGACATTTATTCTTACGTACTCTTTGATACTGGGACTGATAGGAGCTTTATATCTGATAAGTTTAGAAAGCAATTGAATGCCGCTCCTTTTCCCTTAGACAACTCTTATGCTATAGAACTGTCTGATGGTAAAATAATAGAGGCAAGTAGTATCATTAAGGAATGCACACTGAAGCTGGCAGATCATCCCTTTAAGATAGACTTGATGCCTATAGAACTCGGAAGTTTTGATGTAGTAGTTGGTATGGATTGGTTATCACACAATCATGCCGAGATTTTGTGTGGTAAGAAAGTGGTACGGATACCACTCCACAAGAAGAAGTTCCTAACAGTCCAAGGAGAAAGAAAGAACCGACAGTTGAATGTCATATCCGGCCTAAGAACATTAAAGTGCCTTAGGAAAGGTTGTCAGGCAGTACTGGTGCAAATTGTAGAAAAAGAGGCGGCGGAGAAGCGACTTGAGGATATTACAGTGGTTTGTGACTATCCGAAGGTCTTCCCGGAAGATTTGCCTGGACTTCCGCCAACTAGGCAAGTAGAGTTTCAAATCGATTTGGTGCCGGGAGCTGCACCGGTCGCAAGAGCCCCATATAGACTCGCCCCTTCTGAGATGCAAGAGCTATCCAATCAATTACAAGAGTTGATGGATAAAGGATTCATTCGACCAAGTTCCTCACCTTGGGGAGCTCCGGTCTTGTTCGTGAAAAATAAAGACGGATCCTTCAGAATGTGCATAGACTACCGAGAGCTAAACAAGTTAACGGTAAAGAACCGCTACCCTCTCCCCAGAATTGATGACCTGTTTGACCAACTACAGGGATCTAGCTTCTACTCTAAGATTGATCTGCGATCCGGTTATCATCAAGTAAAGGTTCGGGAAGAAGACATACCCAAGACAGCATTCAGAACTCGATATGGACATTACGAATTCCAGGTAATGCCATTCGGTTTGACTAACGCACCAGCCATATTCATGGACCTCATGAATCGAGTGTGTAAACCGTATCTGGACAAATTTGTAATAGTGTTCATAGACGATATTCTCATCTATTCCAGAAATAAGGAGGAGCATGAACACCACCTCAAACTGATCTTGGAGTTGTTAGAGAAGGAACAGTTATACGCCAAATTTTCAAAATGTGAATTTTGGTTGCGAGAAGTTAAATTCCTTGGAGATGTGATCAACAGCCAGGGAATCCAAGTTGACCCATCAAAAATCGAGGCCATAAAGAACTGGGCGACTCCTAGAACCCCCACGGAAATCCGCCAATTTCTAGGACTTGTCGGTTATTATAGGCGATTTATCGAAAACTTCTCAAAGATAGCAGGTTCCTTAACAGAATTGACTCGGAAGGATGTGAAGTATATCTGGGGTGATGAGCAAGAAAAGGTGTTTCAGCAGTTAAAGCAAAGATTGTGTAGTGCACCAATTCTGTCCTTACCTGAAGGGACTGAAAATTTTGTGGTCTACCGTGATGCCTCACACAATGGATTAGGTTGTGTGCTCATGCAAAGGGATAAAGTCATTTCTTACGCATCACGACAGCTCAAAATTCACGAGGTGAATTATACGACTCACGACTTAGAGCTTGGAGCAGTGGTGTTTGCTCTCAAAATATGGAGGCACTACCTGTATGGAACTAAGTGCACGGTGTTCACAGACCATAAAAGCCTTCAGCATATTCTGAATCAGAAAGAGTTAAATATGAGGCAACGTCGTTGGGTTGAACTACTTAGCGATTATGACTGCGAAATTCGTTATCATCCGGGGAAGGCGAATGTCGTGGCTGATGCCCTAAGCCGAAAGGAACGGGTTAAGCCATTAAGAGTCCGAGCTTTGGTCATGACTATACAGTCAAACCTAAACTCTCAAGTCTGCAAGGCACAAGAAGAAGCAGTTAAGGAGGGTAATCTACTGGATGAAGCCTTGAGAGGGATGGATAAGCAGTTTGAAATCAAGTCAGATGGATGTCGATACTTCATGGGCAGAATTTGGTTACCAAAACTCTGGGGAGTAAGGAAGCTGGTCATGGATAAAGGACATAAGACAAGATATGCTATTCATCCAGGGTCAGATAAGATGTATCACGACTTGAAAGGAATGTACTGGTGGCCAAATATGAAGGCTGACATTGCTACCTACGTCAGCAAGTGCTTAACATGTTTGAAGGTTAAGGCTGAGCACCAGAAACCATCAGGATTACTGGTTCAACCAGAAATACCCCAGTGGAAGTGGGAAAACATCACCATGGATTTCATCACCAAGTTGCCAAAAACTTCTGGAGGTTATGACACTATTTGGGTGATTGTGGATCGACTTACCAAAACCGCACATTTCCTGCCGATCAAGGAGACTGATAAGATGGATAAGTTAACACGAATCTATCTTAAAGAAGTCGTCTCAAGGTATGGAGTGCCAGTATCAATTATATCGGACAGGGACAGCCGGTTCACATCAAGATTTTGGCAATCATTGCAAGAAGCACTGGGTACACGCTTAGATATGAGCACAGCCTATCACCCGCAAATAGATGGTCAGAGTGAAAGGACGATTCAGACTTTGGAAGACATGTTAAGGGCATGTGTCATCGGTTTTGGCAAAAGTTGGGACAGGCACCTGCCATTAGTCGAGTTTTCCTATAACAACAGCTATCACTCGAGCATTAAGACCGCCCCATTCGAGGCACTCTACGGGCGAAAGTGTCGATCACCTCTTTGTTGGGCTGAAGTAGGAGATAGTCAGATTACTGGACCGGAAATCATCCAGGAGACTACAGAAAAGATAGCCCAGATTCGTAACCGATTAAAGATCGCGCGGGATCGACAGAAAAGTTATGCAGACATTCGACGGAAGGATTTGGAGTTCCAAGAGGGAGATCAAGTAATGTTAAAAGTCTCGCCTTGGAAGGGCGTAATCCGTTTTGGGAAACGAGGAAAACTCAATCCTCGTTATATCGGACCATTCAAGATCACCAAAAGAATTGGCCCGGTAGCTTACCGACTCGATCTACCCCCAGAACTTAGTAACGTTCATAATACCTTCCACGTGTCCAATCTTAAGAAGTGTCTGGCTGATGAATCACTCGTTATACCCATGGACGAGTTAGAATTAGACGATAAGTTGAAATTCATTGAACAACCCGTAGAAATAATGGACCGAGAAGTCAAGAAACTAAAGCACAGCCGGATCCCGATATTAAAAGTCAGATGGAACTCTAAGCGAGGTCCTGAGTTTACGTGGGAACGCAAGGATCAGTTCCGGGAAAAATACCCTCACCTGTTCTCAAGTACTCAAGAAGTGGAGAACACGAGCTAATTTCGGGACGAAATTCCCTTAACAGGGGGAGACTGTAACATCCGGCACTAAACCAGGTTAGCAATGATGCCCTAATCTGTATTTAATAGCCAATTATAGCCTAATCAGTGGTCATTAGAAATTAATCAAGTGATTAACAAGGTTTATTAGAAAATTCAACTCAATTTGAATCAAATTCATCGGTGCGATGAATCGGGAAATCAATTAATCCGATCGATTTACGATATGAGGGATTAATTCAACTAAGTATATAATTAAATTATGATTAGTGACACTAATCATACACTAATACAATTACTTAACATTAATTATGCAAGACTAAAACAATTCATTAAAACAATTCATCCATAAGTATTTATAAAATTTCAAAAAAAAAAGGAAAATACAAGAATACATTTATACAAAAAAAAATATAAATACATGTATATACACATGAGGGCCGGCCTTAAGGCCATAGACATTTGCCCAAATAGAGTTTGACTTTTATTTAAATAATATTACTTTAAACACCATCATTTTGTTAAAAAGTGCACTCAACTTTTGTCTCCCATGCCTTTCATCATTTGAAGACCAAAAATTTCTCTATAAATAGGAAGGCATTTTATTCATTTCAAACACACCAAAACTCTTTCTTTCCTCTCCATACATCCGGCCACATACCCTCACACACCACAAAATTCTTCATTCAAGTGTTCTTCAAGTGTTCTTGGTGTTCTTCAAGTGTTTTTAGTGCAAACTTTGCAAAGAATTCAACTACTACTCAAAATCATCTTCCAAATACATCAAAGTAAGTAAATACTAACTTATTTCATCATACATTTATGTTTATATAAGTCTTGCATAATATATATAATCACCAACAACAACAAGTTACATAAAAACTCAAGTTTATAAGTTTCTAGTTTTTATTTTTGAGTTGTTTCTTTAAATGTGCATATGAATATATGAACACATTATAAACATGTTAATATTATGAAAACATGTGTTATATATGTGTTATATAACTTTTATAACTTTTATACAAGTAGTCTCTGAATAAACAACAAGAATCATAAGATGTTTTAAGTTTATAACTACGGATTTTCGGCAGAAAATTTATATCGACTTTGAAAAATCATAACTAATTCATAACTCAACGAAATGAGTTGATTCTTGTCTCAAAAGTTAGATCTATGTCTTAACTATAGATCTGTAATTTTTCATAATTTATTTTGAAGTTTAAGACCTCCAGAAATTATTTGGGAAACCGAAAGTTTGACAGCTCAAAAATGGCCAACATAGCGTTTTTAACGAGCTTTTTCACCAACCTAAACAACTCGAAAAATGGCCGTTCTTGATTCTAAAAATCCTTTGTATATAGTAGTTTAATGTCCTAGAAAACCAAAGTCTAAAACATTTTGGAGCTTGGTCAAAAACAGCCTCAAAGTAGGCCGAAAAACCTCCGAAAAAGCTGGAAAATTATATATATATAAACTTGACGTTTTAAGCAAATCTTATTTATAAACTTGTAATGTTGGGTGATTTAAGACATAAAAATCTATAAATATACCTATTATCATATATTAGTGATATTAAGTCCTTATTATCATTTAGGACTCGGTTAAACACCTCCGGTTTCATCACCCATCAAACAACGCACATTTGCATTTTTGCGCATATTTTGCCATCGCAATTCCGGTGAGTCTTCATAGCCCCTATTTTCACTATCTATTGGGGTGGAAACACATGCACTATTTTCATATGGACATCAAAACTGTATATTTCTTATATGTATTACATGTGGTTCCATTAGCCCTTATATCATGAACCGTTAATTGCATTTATTTGTAAGCGCGAATATATTGTGGATAGATCTATCGGGAGTCATGTCCCCCATTCGGGTTAGTTCGGGTCGGCTAACAGCGAGTGCATATATATTCAACACATGGTATTACGTATGGGAATACTGCACAGGGCAAACTCATTTTAATTAAACTTCGGTTGCATGATGGTTTATGTAATACATACACGGAATTTATGATTTTATAAATTCAACTCATCTGATAATGTCCATACAACTGGTCTTTTCGCGTAAACCTATGAGCTCACCAACAATTTTTGTTGACGTATTTTAGCATGTATTTTCAGGTAATTAAGGCAAGTATGCCTCGGACGTATTTTACTTTCAAGCTTCCGCATCCATGGAGTCGCATGCATATTCAAATTAACGGAGATTTAGCTGCATCATTTTGGATATTTTAATTATGTAATTAAATCTCTGTATTTTGCGAACTCCTTTACTCATATCAGTCTATGTAAAACATTGCTATATTTTCAAGTTTCAATGATGTATTTTAAAAACGTCCATATAGTGGTCGTTCATTATGATTATGGTTACGCGTCCGCACTCGTCACGCCTCGCTGCCAACCGGGGGAGCAGGGTGTGACAATAAGTGAGATGGCCCAGCTTGGAATGGTCAATGGATCCTTCAGCAATGGCTATATCTGCTTCATCAGGAGAAGGGGTAGGAGATGGTGGCCTTTAAGATGTTGCTTGTGTTGCAACATGTTCATCATGACCTTGGGTGGTTCCCTCGGCAGTGCCTTAGTTTACAGGAACCTCTTCATGGGGAGATGGAATGTGCATTTCAAAATTAGTAGTGGTGAAGCCTGCTGATGAAGTTTGCATTTGAGGGGCATCTTCACCAGAGGGATGGTCTGTTCCCTATGGTTCATCATGTTGGGAGGTTGGTCCTTCAGCTGCTGTTTGGTGTACAGCAGCTGCATCACTAGGAGCAGATAGTTGTTGTGTTAGAGATGTATGAGGTGGAGACTATGTAGACTCAGTGTGGAGTGGAGTGGACTCCTGTCTTTCAATACCCTCAGCCTGTTGGGAGGCTGGGATAGTTGTTGTGGTAGTCTCCATATGTACAACTGGTTCCTGCTGGGAGGAACCAGAGGGTCTAGGCTGACTCTGGGTGGACTTAGGTTGGAGTGAAGCCTACTCCAAATATGCTGGACCTTCTCCCAAAATAGGAGAGGTAGCATAGGTTGCTTCTTTTTCAACTGACTGCTGTTTAGAGGAGTCAGAGGGGCTAGTTTGGGTAGGTGGTTTCTTCCTAGCTAATGATTTTCTCCTTGAGTATTGTGACAGTGTAGGGGATTAAAGAGAAGTGGCAGGGAGTTTTGTTTGGACTGGTGGTGAGACTGGGTCAGAAACAGGGGTGGTTAACCTGTTCCACAGTCTCGGGTGCCATAAAGGCACCAGCCACAAATGCTTCAGGTTCAACAGATGAACCTGGGTGAGAAGTCTGCTCCCCCTCAGCCACAGAGGCTGATGGGGCAGACTTTGACTTAGTTGTTTTAGCCATCTTGCGGACAGGCTCAGCTTGAGTCGATTCCAGGACCCTTTTGACAACTTTGGGCCAGGATTTGGATTTTCCTTTGGGAGCAATCACTGGATCCACTTTCACAGTAGAGGGTCCTTCCACCATGCCAAGCAACCTCCACATTGGTGTTGAGAAAGGAGGTTCATTGGGAAGAACTGGAGTGTAGAAAACTCTATTATCAATTACTGGGAATGCAGCAGTAAGTAATAGGGGCTGAGAGTTGTAGAGATGCTCACCACAAACATGCTTGAATATCAGGCTCAGAAACCTTGGATATCTGACAGCAGCTGGACGTGTTTCTTGCTGTACCAGGTTCCTCAAATTCACAAAAATCCAACTAGCCATGTTCAGTGTAGTCCCATCCACAAGCTGTAGGACTATCGGGATTTCATCACGGCTAAGCTGGTCAAAAGAACCATCTTTGCTGCTGAAGCACCTTACCAAAGAGCCAAATAAAAAGCTGTAGGTTGGTGAGGGATCCTTTCTGAACAGCGTGGCTCCAACTTTGGGTTCTGCAACACCACAGAAACGTAGCAGAATTCCCATCTGATCATTCTCAGGCTGTGGCTGGTCATATGTTTTAGCCACAGGAAGATGATGAACTTCCCTAATGAGATCAGTAGTTATCTCAATGGTTTGAGTCCCATTGTGAATGATTCCCCTGTTGATTTTGGTCGCTGGATCATTAGCACAAGTGTACCAAAATTCATACACCATCTTCTGGTACAGGACACCAGGAGATGCAGTCATGGCATAGTGTAGGGGGTGAACCTTCAGAACTCCCCCATGTTTTCATAACCTTCCCCACGTAGTTTTTGGGAATGGTTAGATTAGCAATATAGTTTGGGGGTTTCAGGGTTAGCATCGTGGTAACAGAGGGCTGTTTCCCAACATCCTTACCAACAAATGCTAGAAGCAAAGGGTTATTTTGGTGAGCCTTTTGTAGAGTAGTGGAAGAATGAGTACTGGACACTTAGTCTATTTAGGGTTCTTTGGGTAGTTATTGTAGCAGTAGAGGAAGAAGAAGATGAAACAGTAGAGGAAGTATTTATAGGATTCGAATGTGAGTGGGTAGGAGAGAGAAAGGTTTGGGCGGTTGATTTGAAATGTTCATTAACGTAAAACGGTACGGTTGTGCATGTCAGAACGGTTGTCAGACCACTTGAACCTTTTTAGTCACTAACACACGTTAACAAACATTATCCATAGGTAATTAAGTTAAATAAATACAGAAATTAAGTAACTTAATTATGAAGAAAGGTAATTAAAACTGTTGTTCTAAGCTGTTGGTCGAACCTGTGATGAGCAGGGTTCATCACAAACTGTTCATTCCTCAAACAATTTATTCAACCTGTGCAGCTATATAAGAACATGGTATGTTCAATAGCTAATCAGGTTACAAGACAATGTCTTGTATGACAGATTGAGAGAGTGAGCAGGTTGGAGGTTTGATCTACAGAACAGGTTTGATGTGAAAACTGTTATCATCAAACCCGTTGTACACTCAAGCTGTCTAAGCTTTCAGAAATTTGTTAAGTGTAGAACATGCATAGCCTGTTTTGTCTAAGCTGTTCTGAGAAACTTGAGCAGTTTGAGACATATGATGCCTTAGAACATTAAGGACACTTAGTCACTTTTATTTAACATGCCCAGCTTTCTTACAAGATAATTAAACCTGTTTTCATCAAGAGGCTTGGTGAAAATGTCTGCAAGCTGTTCATCTGTGGAAATAAAGCTTACCTCCACATTAGCTTTCTGGATGTGATCCCTGATAAAATGATGTCTGACTTCTATATGCTTTGTTCTGGAATGAAATACTGGATTGTTGGAGATAGCTATGGAATTTGTATTATCACACAGAATAGGAGTCTTTCTATATATAAGCCCATAGTCTTCAAACTGATGCTGCATCCATAGAATCTTGCCACAGCAGCTTCTAGCAACAATATACTCAGCTTCAGCAGTAGAATTAGGAACTGAGTTCTGCTTCTTGCTACACCAACTGATCAACTTACCACCAAGGAGTTGACATCCACCTGTTGTGCTTTTTCTGTCTAGCCTGCAGCCTGCAAAATCAGAATCTGAATATCCTGTTAGCTCAAGATTGAGTCTTTGGGATACCAAAGACCAAAACCTGGTGTACCCTAAGGTATCTGAAGATTCTTTTTACAGTAGCTAGATGTGATTCCTTAGGATCAGCTTGAAACCTAGCACATAAACAGGTAGCAAACATAATATCTGGTCTACTAGCAGTTAAATATAGCAAGCTCCCAATCATGCCTCTGTAAGCTGTTACTGAAACAACTTTTCCACTGGCACCAGCATCCAACTTTACATTGGTTGCCATTGGGGTTTTGATAGGAGAAATTTGATCAAATTTAAACTTTTTCAAAAGATCTAAAGTATACTTTCTTGCATAACTGCTTATTAGTAGAACCAAATATTATGGCATCCACATAAATTTGAACAAGCATAATATCAGACTTCACCTTCTTTATGAACGATGTGGTATCCACTTTACCTCTGGAATAGCCATTGCTCATAAGGAATTCAGTTAGAGTATCATACCAGGATCTAGGGGCTTGTTTTAGACCATTGAGGGCTTTGTCCAACTTATAGAAAAAACCTGGGTGATGTTCATTTTCAAAACCTGGAGGCTGCTTGACATACACTTCTTCTTGCAGCTTTCCATTCAAAAATTCATTCTTTACATCCATTTGAAATACCTTCATACTTTTGTGGGCAGCATAGGTTGAAAACAAACAAATTTCTTCTAACCTGGCCACTGGACAAAATGTTTCATCATAGTCAATGCCTTTTTCCTGTCTGTAGCCTTGAGCAACCAGTCTTGCCTTATTTCTAATGACATGACCTTGCTCATCCATTGTTCCTGAAAACCCATTTAGTGCCAATTATTGTTTTACCTTTAGGAGTAGGGACCAGCTTCCATACTTTGTTTCTCTCAAACTTATTGAGTTCTTCTTGCATGGCAGTGATCCATTTGGCATCTTTTAGTGCTTCATCCACTTTCTTAGGCTCCGTCAGGGACACAAAGCTAGAAAACATACATAAGTTTCCTAAGCTGTCACATCTTGTTTGCACCCCTTTGTTGATGTCACCAATTATTTGATCATTGGGATGACACCTGATCCACTTAGGATCTTGCCTCAATGAAGATTCTTCTGTGTCATTTGCATCTTCAACAAGTCCTGTTGAGCAGCTTTCAAGATTTTCAGACACACTATTATCTTGAGCATGTTCACTCGATGAACATGACTCTCCATTGTTGAACATATCAGCAGAGGATCCAGGAAAATCAACATTGATTGGTTCAGGACATGGTGTTGTAATTATGTCAGTACACTTATTCACATAGGGTGTATCAACATAATCATCATCATGTCCATTGTGATTAACAGGTTCCGCTCTGGGTGAAGTGGAAGCTTTTGAGTCCTTTTCTTCATTAATGGATTGCATGAGATTATCAAAGCTGAACTCTCCTGAAACTGATTCAGGAACAGCTTTGGTGGAAGCACTCCTAGACTCCTCAAAGGTGACATTGATACGTTCATCTATCACCTTTCTTTTGTAGTTGTATACTCTGTAGGCTTTGGAGATAGCAGAGTATCCAACAAACACACCTTCATCAACTTTGGGTTCAAATTGTGCCAGCTGGTACCTCTGATTCAGAATGAAGCAGGGACATCCAAACACATGGAAATAACTAATATTTGGCCTTCTCCCTTTGATTAACTCATAGGGAGTCTTGTTGAACATTTTAAACACCAAGGATCTGTTTTGGGTGAAGCAGGCAGTGTTGACAGCTTCAGCCCAGAATGATGAAGGTAAACCTGATGCACACATCATGGTTCTAGCAGCTTCAATGAGAGTTCTGTTTCTCCTTTCAGCAACTCCATTTTGTTGTGGAGTTCTTATAGCTGAAAAGTTTTGTGAAATCTCACTTTCATCACAGAAGCCCTCAAGAGTACTGTTTCTGTATTCAATATCATGGTCACTTCTAAGCTGCTTAACTTCAGCAGAGTTCAGCATCTCCATCTTTTTTATAAATCCAATGATTTCTCTAGCAGCCTCTCCTTTGCTCTTCAGAAAGATCACCCATGTAAACCTGGAAATTTCATCAACCATTACTAGAGTGTATCTTCTACCTCCTAGACTTGGGACTGGTCCAAACAAGTCCATGTTGATTAAGAAGAGAGGAGTATCAATAGAGAAATTATGCTTAGATTTAAAATATGTTTTTCTCTGCTTGCCTTTCTCACAGGCTGTGCAAAGTTTATCCTTGCCAAAGGTTATAGAAGGCAAACCTGTTACCAACTCTTTCTTACAGAGTTTGTTGATATTCTTGAAGTTCAGGTGTGATAGCCTTTTGTGCCATAACCAGTTTAGGTTTTAGTTTTGGGATCAGCAGATTTCATGTCCACAACATATACTCCTTTCTTCCTTTGTGCACACTGTGCACAACTTTGCTTTGGGAATCCAACATGTAACCCAGGTGCTCATCAAAGTTAACATTGTAACCAGCATCACAAAGTTGACTTATGCTTACAAGATTGTGTTTCAGCCCAGACAAATAGGCTACTCTTTTGAATACTGCAGCACCAGCTTGAAGAGTTCTATATCCTTCTGTGGATCCCTGTACATTGTCACCAAAGGTGACTTTTGGCTCTTTTTCAGGCCTGAGATCACTCAGCAGATTCTTACAACCTGTCATGTGCCCTGAGCAGCCGCTGTCTAAGTACCAAACCTGGGATGGTTGTTTGACCTACATAGTGTGATGGGAAAATATTAGTTATTTTTAGGGAAAGTCATCATAGGGATGAGTTCTCCTACTTCATCAACATTTGTTGATGGAGCAGTGATAGCCACACTAATATTCCTTATTTGGATTGTATCAGCTTGGATACTATCCTCATGGACCATATTACTTCCAACACTGCTTGTTTTTGCAATGTTGGAACTAGCAGAGTCAACAGGCCTCATGTCCTCAGTTTCAGGACAGTCTTTGGCCATATGTGTCTTCTTCCCACATTTATAACATTTTCTTTTTTTATCCTTTCGTAAGACCCAAGATTTCTCAAAGGTCTTAAGTCTAGGCCCCTGTAGCAATGCAATATCAATCAGAAAACTAAGACAATAATTAACAGTGCGGAATTAAAGTTAATTACAATCAGAGACAATTTTAAGTAATAGGGTACAGACTTCTAGAATATTACATCAAAGCGCAAAATATAAACTAGCCCTGAACCCCAAAGCTCTATCATCAATCAAGTACCAAGGTGTTGAAACGGGTTCAGAAGCACTTCAAGCTCTTTCAGAGTCCTGACCTATGAACTAGGTCCAACCAATCCTTTGCTTTTACCTGAAAAATTATGCAACAACGGGGTAAGCTTATTTGCTTAGTGAGAATGTAGAATTTCACATTTAACATGCAATTATGAACGCTGAAAGCTCATGCACTGCACTCGGCCCATGCACAACTCAGCTCTATTGCTCATGCACTACACTAGGCTCATGCACAGCTCAAATCTCGAAGGGACATTGGCCAATTAAATGCTCTTTGATGCGCGTCTTTGCTCAGCTCCCAGTTATAAAAACTGTTGTTGCTCTTGAGACTTTTAGACAAATTCATAAGGAATGCTCGGAAAATGATAACACCATACACACGCATCATTAGTGGGGATCATCCACATACTCGGCTAGCTACCAGTAATTGTTGTATGGGTATCATCAGAATGCTCAGCTCTAGCTACCCTCTATGCTTTCATCGTGTAAACCAGCACATCATAAGCCTAACATTAACCTAACACTAAGCAATAGTGATGGTGTTAAGCTTAACAATTAAATGACTCGTCAAAGAATAGAAGCTAGAAGAAGAAATGCTCAGTTCAACAAATCATAGTAATCATGCTATGACAATATGTCAATATGCTCAGGATCAGAATGCCAATAAAATCAAAATAAAGCAACAAAAGTCTCAATTCACATAATTTGCAGTTAAAGTAAAATCTACAACTCACAATTACTGGTTAATTGCACTTTCTGGCTCTGGCACTATTGCTCACAATCTGTAGTGGGTTAGAACCACTATCTGACTTATATCAGACTTGCAGACGGCTTGCCACTTTGCTTTAGCCTTCACTGATGCTCTTTTAGCTTTGCTTGTTTCTCAATCTGTTAATCATATCATTTCTGATATTTATTAGCCTTTATATCATTTGAATAGTATATTCAGTGTTCGTTCGTTGATTATTAATCCCAAATTCTCATACTTTAATTGTATTGAGATGAATATGGCCATTAATCTCATTAGAATCTTTCATTCAAGGTTCAATGATTTTGCTTATCATATATAGAATATGCTTTTATCTTATAAGCTTTTATGTCCTTTTTCATGACATGTGTGACTTCCTCAAGTCTTTTAAGCTTTTATTTGCATATTAAATTCACATAAAGGTATATAAAAAGAAACCATAAGCTTAATTGATGCATATATGTTCGTAGGATATCATGTACTTTCACTTAAGCATTTACATATGATCATGACATTATACATTATGCAATGTATGGATCATCATACTTTTAAATGTATTTTATTTCTCAAGGTAAGTGTTATCAATTATAAGTCTTGCATTCTATTAATTAGTCACTCATTCACATATATATTTTGATCACACATATGCACATGTTGCATTATTATTTAATTCCATACTCATATGTTCTTCACTTAATGATGCCATGACAATGAACTTTGTGTTTATTAGAAATAAACATATGTTTTGCTTTAATCATCATATAAATTTCTAATTCTTATTGCTTATTAGATGATTACGCTTATGCGCTCTTTATATGTCTTCTAATGCTATTTTTATGAATTTATGTGAGTATAATTGCTGCACATTAAGGAATTCGGCTGGACACACTTCAGCACACCAAATGCACCTTTAGAGTGGGTGGTGTTTGGTGTGTGTTTAATATATAATATATTATATGATATATATATTATATAGTATCCCCCTTATGTTTCTGATTTATCCATCGCACACACACACAATTGACTTAATTTACTTAGTGTATTACATGTATTACTAACTGAAATGGGTTTAGTTAACTGATGCATCATCCCAGAAAACAATATAAAACAGAAAACTGAGAAAGGAAGGAAAGGTGTTGAACTTATATATATATATATATATATATATTGGTGATGTTTCAACTTTACACACACACTGCACAAATACAGTTTTTATGCATCGAAAAGGAATGGACAAAAGCTGTTGGGTGCTACTCGCTGGACACACATACACATCCAGAATTATTAACAAAAAGGTTGCTGTGACTGTTTTGTTTATACAAAGCTTCACCCTTCACACATAATTCTGCACACACTAACTAATTTCATGCAATTCAAAAAGGTAATAGAAAGACTATCAGTTGCTGTGATGCATTGTTTTGGTGTAAAGGAATTACCGAAACCTTCAAGGTTTCGGTATTAGTTCCTGTTTTGGCAGCATAAATATATACATATAGCACACACAAGAATAAATGGAAAAAGGATGCTGTTTGCTTTTCTATTTCTGTCACACTATGCACACACACATACCTTATTCATGCAAAGAATTAGAAAATGGTTGCTGGAATTTATCTGGACTGTTTCGGTAACGAGATTACCGAAACCTTCAATGGTTTCGGTTAGTTTCTGGATTCCTGCACTGTTTCTACATTGCTGAAACCTTAAGGTTTCGGTAGGATTCTGCATGGTTTCATTATTCTAATATATTATATTAACGAGACCCTCATAATTTCAGTATTATTACCGAAACCATTATAGGTTTCTGGGCTTCTCGGTAGCCATGCAACATTCACACGCACACATCACAGCTCTTATACTTCTGTTTTCTTTTTATTTCAAAAGTCATTCAAGGAGATTAAGGGAGGTTTTTGATGCTTCAATCCATGCATAAACACACACAAAATAATGCATGCACACACACACAGTCTGTTCGAAATTCTTGAAACAAAGAAAAAGTTTCTGTTTTCTGTTTCTTTTTCCCAGCAGCAAAAACAACAAAACTCAAAATAAAGTTTGTGTAATGCTTCTTTATGATGGATAAACACACAATATAGACATGCATGGGTTTACTTTGAAGATCAAAACATATATTGATATTAAATTTTTAAAATGAAGGACATATTTTCTAAGGAAGCCGTGAGCTTCAAAATGGGATTCCAAGATCAAATTTTCAAGATGATTTTACCTTGATTCTTCATGCTTGTTGCTTACTTGATGTTCCCCAACTTGTATCTTTGATTTTGAATGAAGATTTGTGATGAACACAAGTGACTGAAATGAAGAAGAAGAAGAAGCCGTAAGTTCTTCTAGAGAGAGAGAGAAGCCATGTGTTTTAAGAGTGACTTTTGATTTGGTAAATGAATTGAGCAGAACAATTTTGTGGGTCTTTATTTGATAAATCTTGGGGTATTTGTCAATTTACACCCTTTGCTTTATATTACTTATATTTCCCCCAATTTACTTTGCTAATAATATTAACAATAGATAAAAATTTATAACAACTTAATTAATTTAGTACAGAGTTATATTGCAAATTTGTAACTAAAATTACATTTAAATCACTAATGTAGGTAATTAAAGTTTAGGTCGTTACACCTTTTTGGAAGAAGTATTTTCAGAAACACATTCTGAATCATTTTTGTTGATCTTTTCGGCAGGTTTAGCAAACTTATTACTATTTTTGGAAGAATCAACACTTTGGGTGGAAGGCACAATGGCAACAGCTTTACCTGTATCATCTTTCCTCTTTTTACGAGGAAAAATATCAAATACAGAAAGTTTGATTGGCCTTTGACCTTCCACATGTTTGGGAAACTTATTCTCAAATTTCTCAGGTTGAGCAATGTCTTTGCCTTTGCCCTTACTGAGATGTGATGGATGTTGCCTATCAATATAATCACTGCTTTTGGTTTTGAAAGACTTACCTTCATTTATAACCAATTTTCCACTATGATTTAAAAACTTATTTGAAATCACAGCAGATTTACTTTCAACATAGGACTTACCCCTGTTGAAAGCAGGCTGCTTACTTTTTGAAAACTTTTTCTCAAAATGATCAGCATTAAAGGGATTAACAGGTCTCTTACCATCAACTTTAGACCTAGAGCTTGTCTTGTTAACAGGTTTAGTGTCCACAGCTGCAGCTTGAGCTTGTTTTCCCTTCTTTTGCATGTGTGAACCAGCTGACCACTTAGCATACTGCTTTGATGGAGAACACATATCATCATCTGCTTTTGGAGCTTTTTCACACAAGCTGTCAGTATTTTGAGACCTGACAAACCTATTTGTTGAGACTAGCTTACCATTTACTTTCTGGATGAAAGTACTTGGAAGCTCACCAAGAGTGGATAAGTCATTTTTCAGATTATTTATCTCAACAATTGAAGCTGTTTTGTCAAGATCCCTTCCAAGATAGGCTTGGATTTTAGCAGGGATCTTTTGACTGATACAATGACTGACTTTTTATGTAGATTGGCACAAAGAGTCAACAACTTTTAAAGCTTGGCATGTTTTGTGTCTGTTTTTCTCTTTTCTTCTGATAAAATGGAATTGATGTGTTTTAATTCATCAAGTTCAGTTTCCAACTTATGGAAGCTGTCCAGTTTACTAGTTTTTATTTCAAGGTCAGTTTTAAGTTTGGAGATTTCAGACAACAAAACATTATGCTTCTCAATAGCAGCTTTTAGATCAACAAGCATATATTCAAACATTCTCACTTTTTCTTCAGAACTGTTAGCCATTAAATTTGGTACCTTATACATCATTGTTGGGTTTTAGTTCTCCAAGCTGCTGAGAGCCTCAGCTTCAGCCAGATCTTGTTTGAAGTTGCTTGTTGATGGGACATCAGTGTTGGCCATCAGACAGTTATTATCTTCTTCATCTGATGATGAGTTAGATTCCTCCCAGTCACATGTCTCAGCCATAAGTCCCTTTTGTTTGTTGGAAGCCACTGAGTCTTCCAACTTCCTCAGCTTATCCATGGCCATTAGGTACTTAACCCTGTAGCCGTCATCCCTGTTTGTCTTGAATGGTTTGGATGATGAGCCAACAGCATTAGACACACAGTCAACAGCTATATGGCCTGTTTTGCCACATTTAAAGCACTCAGCCTTAGTTTTATCAAATGCCTTCTTTTTTATGGCACCTGATTTCTTCTACAGCATTATTCCACCAAACCTCTTCTTGTTGAATTTTCTGACTAGCATTGCAATGATTTGCTCATCATTTAATTCAACAAGATCTTCATAGTCTTCATCCTCAGACATTTCTTCCCTTTCATATCAGCCTGTTGATCAGGTTGTGTGAACACATCACACACTTGATGAGCAGGTTGTCTCACGTTGGCTACTAAGGCAGCACCTCTCTTAGACATTTCCAACGCATTTCTTTTCTGTTGCCTTGACTGCTCATCATTTAGTAAGGATCCATATAGATTTACAAGATCCATACCTTTGATGGTGCCTGAATTTCTTAGGATAGTAGAAAAATAATTCCACTCAGGCAGAATGTCCATGAATTTGTTTACCAGAGTTAGGCTGTCCTTGGTGATCCCAACAGCTTTGAGATCATTGATTAGAGCAGTGAATCTGGTATAGGTTTCTGTGAGAGACTCCTTTGGCTTTGCAAAGAAGAGTTCATACTGTCTAACAAGATTGTTGATCCTGTTATCCAGTGTGATTGTGGGACCATCATAGACGATACACAAAGTATCCCACATCTCCTTTGTAGTCTTCATTTTCTCAACTTGTTTGAACACATCATCAGGAAGAGAAATGACTAGGTTGTTCCTGTCTTTTGCGTCAAGAGCAACTAGCCTTTTGTCTTCATCAGACCATTGAGCTTTGGCCTTCTCAAAGGTTCTGATCTCTGGGGCAGCTCCTTCAGCAGCAGGAGTGATAGTGGTAACAGAGGTTGGCACATAGGGACCCTCCATTACTATCTCTTGCAGTTGTACATCAAGATTCTCTAAGTAGAGGATCATTCTGCACTTCCAACCAGAGAAGTTCTGATGATTAAACTTGGGTGGTTGGGCCATAGAACCATTGTCATAGTAGGAGGAGGAATTTGCAGCACTGTTGTCCATGGGAAAGTAGGGAGAATGAGAGATCTAAAGTTAACACACTACAACCTGGCTCTGATACCAGTTGTAGGTCCCAAAAGCTTTCCCTTAGTGTATTGTTCTAAGATGTAGAGGGGGGGGGTGAATACAGTAATTAAAAACTCAACAATTTTTTCTCAATGTTTGTGTATATTATTAACAAGTGTTAATTACAAACAAGCTTGACTGCGGAAAGGTTCAAGCTGAGATGAGAGATACAACAGATGTTTAACTAGTCTAGGACAAACTCAGACTAGATACATTGAAGACACTCACTACTCACCGTTTACAAGGCACAGATGGACAGCTTGAATAAGAACAGCTTGGACACACGTTACTCTTTTATTCAAGCAGACTTGCATGCATGGAAAAACACACTTCAATGCACGATCTGAATTTCTCACACTTGGTTATCTCACAATCCTTAAAAGCTTCCTTTTATACTCTCACTGAGAATCTCAGTGAAGCTTTTTCATTGGAAGATGAGATAGTGGGATGTCTTTCCAAAAAGACAAAACAACTTTTCTGTACATTCTGATAAAGCAGACTTGTCTTCATGTGGCAGAATCTGTCTTTTTCTTTTTGTCTCTTTTGCAGAAGGCTTTAAACAAAAGAGGAATGTCAACTTTGAATCTTTCTTCTTTTGTTAAGGACATTTTGATATAAGAAATGGTCTGTCACCCATTTCAAATATCCACTTTGTCTTCATGTAACAGAACAGCGTAGGCAGCTCTTACATCTTCTGTTTTCCACTTTGTCTTCGAATTTGTAAACTGATCTTGTAGTCCAAAACAATACATGAGGACCTGGAAACATATTTCATAAAGTGTTGAGCCTGTTCACAAAGAACAGGTTCTGTTCACAAAGAACATAACACTTAGAATTTGTCCAACCTGCTCAACAGAATAGAGCAGCGTAGACAGTTTATGTCCAGCCTGTTCAAAAGAATGAACAGCTTGGGCATATCTGCCTTAGTTGCAACGAATGCAACAGGGTAAACAACTTTGACTTGTATTGCAAATCACTTTTCAGGTTTCAATAAGGCATTAACAGGCCTTAAATTATACCTTTAGGCGCATCAAACAGGTTTGATTAAAAATCTCCCCCTAAGATCTAGAGCAGGTTTGACTGAGGCCTTTTTGTGCCTAACATCATCCGAATTCGATCTTCTTAGTTGAAATTCTTTAAGTGTCCAGCCGAACCAAACACTGTTCATCCGAAATTCGGTCCAACCGAATTTCCGTCCATCCGAGTCTGTTCAAATCAGAATTAGGTCCATCTCATTTTCACTGTTGAAGTCATGAACATCCAAAGTCAACTGTTCATCCGAACATTAGACCATCCGAGGTCAACTATTCATCCGAACTTCGTACCATCCAAGTTACTGTTCATCTGAACTTCTGCTAATCTGAATTCAGTTTGCACCTTCAAGATCTGATTCTTTAAAATCAGCACTATCAACCATGTCTCGAGAGGCCATTCTCCTCGGATCAGAGAACAGACCACCTGTTCTATATTCGGATGAATACGAGCAATGGAAGTCCATATTTCTTAAATTCATCGGTATGCAACCCAATGGAAATATTATGGTCCAATCCATTTCCGAAGGCCCGGTCATCTATTATCGGGAAATTGCTGCTAGGCCTGAAGCCGATCCACCTGTTCTCGCATCTAAAGTTGAACGTGAACCTGTAAATGAGGCAGAGAGAGACAGGCAACATGCAGACAAAAGGGCAGAATATCTGATCAACCAAGCCCTTCCACTGATATCCTTGTCGGGGTGGACAACAAGATTCCTGTCAAGGAAATGTGGGATGAACTGGAGGTTCAAATGCTGGGGGCGGATTTAGACAACCATGCTAAGATTGAGGACGCAAAGGCTAAGTTCAATGAGTTCAGGGCCAAAGACAGGGAGTCTCTACAGGCCACTTTAACCAGATTTTGTGTTGTTCTCAACGAGCTAAACAAACTGCACATTAAGAAAGACAATGATGACATCAACATCCAGTTCTTTGCTGCCTTAGCCCCTGAATGGCAGGTTGCATGCCGGGCCACTAGAAGAGAGTTGGACATCCCAAATGTCTCTATTAATGTGGTTTTCAAGAAGCTGAAAAAGTATCAGGGAGATGTAGTCCACCAGAAGCAGATGGCTAATCAGTTGGCATCCCTGTTACTCTCTGCAAACACGGGCATTAAACCAGCTGATTCTCTGGCCCTTATCTCCAACAAGAACCTATGTACTGCATCCTATACTCAAGGTTCGGTCATCATCCCAATGATGATTTGCTTCACCTCCGCGTGAGACTTTAGATGAAGAAGAAGCCACGATTCAAGAACAGATTGCGTTATGGACTAATTGTCTTCATCAAAGACGTAACAAAACAAATAATCAGCTTCGCTACGACACCGGCCCGCGGAGGTATTCTGATGATAGGAGGGATGACAGACGTGATGAGAGGAGAGATGACTATCGCAGAGATGACAGGAGGGATGACTACAGAAGAGATGATAGAGATGACCGGCGATATGACAACAGAAGGGACTATCGGGATAACCGCCGTTATGAAAGGCGAGACGATAGAAGAGATGATAGCAGAGATAGACGAGATTATAATCGTCGGGTTGATCGTTGAGGGGATCGACGGGATGAGAGACGAGAGGATCGAAGGGACTATGATCGTCGAGACAACAGGAGAGATGACAGCCACGAACCTCGCTGTGCCGACAAGAGGCCGGTTGAAAGGAGAGATGAAAGGCCCAGAGCCGAAGAGCCAAAAGGGAATGATGAACGTCTATGCTACAAATGCTGAAAACCGGGATACTTTGCTCGGGAATTCAAGAACCAGTTTGAAAGAGACGTTAGCTATTATGAGCGGAAGCGGGAGGCCGCTAAAAAGAGATCTGATGCTATGGCTTTGGTTGCCCAACAAGATTATTGGGATGTGGAGGATACTAATGAAGAGGATGACAAGGGTAAGAATTGCTACATGTCGGATTGTATTAGATTGGCTAACTATGCTACAATGTCAAATTCGGATTCAGACAATGCTGCTGAGGGGGAGACACAGCAAAATCCACCAACATGTCTGATGGCCAGATCCGGGGATCCAGATTGTTCATCATCAGATTTTGAGGCACGTGAGGTACATTCCTTTTACATTCCAAAGCATGTAAATAATTTTTCTGTACATAGTGAATGAAACTTGCACTCACATATACTTGATCTAGAAGCTAGATTAAATGCTGAAACGGAAAAGTGTGTCAAGGCTGAACATCTAGCCCAAACATTAAAAGAATCATCTGAGTTATATCAAAAGAAGTGGTTAACTAATCATGATGTGATAAAACAGATGCTAATTGAAAAGGTAGATGTTCAAGATAGGAATACGTATCTAGAATCTTGTATGGATAGACTATCAAATGAAAAGAACTCTGTAAAATCAGAAATATCTATTATATCAAAACAATTAGAGACTATAAGTATGGAAAACATAGATAGTTTAGAAAAATATAAAATGATAGAAGAAGAAAGAATAGGTTTGTACTCTCGCATAAAGACCCTTGATGATGCATTTTTAAAATGGGGTCAAACAAAACAAACTATTCACTTAAACCAACCTAAAGAGACTAGGTTTTATCATTCCAAACAAGGAATTGGTTTTAAAAATTCTAAGTACTTGGAAAAGGTTCAACAAGTTTTACCTATTTTTTTATGACATGACATATATGGGTGCTGGTATGAAATCTTTCGTTTATCAATCATCAGAAGAAATTTTAACCCAAGAGGATGAGAAATGAATCGAAAATAAAGAAAAAGAAATATCTTTCAAATATGAAGAGCTAAACGAGAGTTATCCTCATAGAGTACCCACTCTAGAGGAAGGTTTCTTATCTAGTTATTCAGAAGCTGAAATGAAAGCAGAACCTGTCAAACCAATCTCTCATCTTTACATTCCTACAAAAGTTCTTCAACGCAAAATCAAAGTTTTAGAAAAGGAATTAAAGTCAACTCGAAAGAAAGCTCTTAATTATCAAGAAGCTCTTCTTAAGAGTGAGGAAAAATTGGTAAACCAAAGTTTTCAACAAACTGTTGAATTAACTGTCTACAGAGAAAAATTTGACATGGTTTCAGAAAGTTTAAAAGAGCCAAAAGTTTCTCACCCTATCAAAATCCCACTCATGTCGTCTGAAAAATGTAAAGCTAAGGTTGAAATTTCTTCTATCAATTTTAAAGGTGAGTGCTCAAAACCTTTCAAAGCTAAGGTTTCAAAGAAGACTCAGATTCAATCCAAGTCTTCTAAGAAACCCACTCACCAAGAAAAAGAAAAATCTTCAAAGTCTAAGTCTTCCATGCGTACTGACTCTCGTTGTTTTGTTCCTACAGATCATGTGAGAAGAGTGTCAAAAACGTCTTTGCAAGATTTTTCAAGTTTTTTTGTGAAGAAGGCTGTTATGCCAAATGATTTTGTTTCTAGAGATAGATTGCAAGTAATCTCAGAAAACAATGTTTGTAATGATGTAATGAATTCTATTTCCAGTTTAAAGTATTCATTTAGTGACTTCTTTAAATTATGTCCAACTCGTTTTAGATGTCAAGTACCTGAAACGAAAACATGTTGCATCATCGACCATCACAAAAAATGAGACTTGTACTTTGCCTACGCCCAAATCCAAAGCAAAAGTCAAACAAGTCTCAAAACGTCAAAAACCAAAGGTAATTTCATCACCTAAGGTTCCAAAGCCTGTTAAATCCAATTATCAATGGATTCGAAAAGACTCTACATCTGGTCCACACATAACTGTAAAATGGGTTCCTAAAAATGCTAACGTGCCATATTCACCTGGAACTCCTAACCCAAAAGGACCCACATGAAGATGGGTACCCAAAGTTGTGTGATCTTAATGCAGATGGTTTTTGGTTACTTCAGATCAAGACCCGAACTTCACTGAATTGGCTTCTAGTTATGATAGGCTAGGACCCGTTCTTCTGCTTGTCGGTTGTGCTTAAACCAACACGTTTGACTTCTGTGCACACAGCTCAGGACCCGGTCTAAAATCATCATGTAATCTGAACATCTCGGTTCAAAACACGGTTTGAATGTTAATTTATGATGGATCTGTTTAAATGCCTTTAGATTTTCATTGTATGTATTCTTTGTTTTCAGGCAAAATCCATCTGGTATATGGATTCGGGCTGCTCCAAGCATATGACTGGGAGACGAGAATTGTTGTCTAAAATAGTAGAACAATACTGTGGGACAATCAAATTCGGGAACAATCATCATGCTCACATAAAACGATACAGGGATCTAGTCCTAAATAATCTAGTCATCAAGGATGTTGACTATGTTGAGGGATTATCACATAATCTGTTTAGCATAGGCCAACTCTATGATAAAGATTAGAAGTTACATTTAGGGCTAAGAACTGAAGTGTTAAGAGTATGAATGGTAAAGAAATATTATCTGGTTCCCGTAACTCTAACCTTTACACCATAGATGTAGCTAAGCTTATGGTTAAGGATAGCATCTGCCTTCTGTGAAAAGTCTCGTCAAAAGACTTTTGGTTGTGGCATCGTAGACTATCTCACTTAAACTTTGAGAACATCAACAAGCTGGATGCAAAACAACTGGTGAAAGGACTACCAGATTTGAGATATGAAAAAGATCATCTATGTGGAGCTTGTGAGAAAGGAAAGATGAAAAGATTATCTCACAAATCAAAACCCGAACCATCATCAAAGAGAGTTTTGGAGTTACTTCATATGGACTTCTGCAGACCAATGCAAACTCAAAGCATAAATGGAAAGCGATATTTGTTGGTTATCATTGACGACTATTCACGATATACCTGGGTGCAATTCTTGCGATCCAAGGATGAGACAGCTCAAGAGCTCATTGTTTTTATTAAGATTGTTGAAACCCTATGGCAGCTGTCCGTTCAATCAATCCGATATGACAACGGCACGAAATTCAAGAACTCAATAGTAGAGGGCTTCCTTCGATCCAAAGGTATTCAACATCAATACTCTACTTCTAGAACACCTCAACAAAATGGAGTCGTAGAAAGGCGTAACCGTACCCTTGTGGAAGCTGCACGTACAATGCTGACTTATTCAAAGCTACCTCCATTCTTGTGAGACGAAGCTGTGTCAACTGCTTGCTACACGCAGAATCGCTCCATAATCCATAAACGTTTCAACAAAACTCCATATCAACTCTTCTTGAATAAAGCACCATTTATCAAGTACTTACGTGTATTTGGTTGCAGGTGCTATGTGCTTAATGACAAAGACAACCTCGGGAAATTCAACGAGAAGGCGGATGAAGCGATCTTCATCGGATACTCATCCAACTCGAAGGCATATCGTGCATTCAACACTCACACCAGGACAGTCAATGAAAGTGTGCATGCCAAACATCATTCCTACATCTGAGCACCTTGAACCCGAACCGGAATTAGTGGTACCTTCGCTCGAAACCATTGACCATGAATCATCCTCCATTTCCACACTCACCACTGAGGTTCCATCTCGTTCACCCCTTCCTCACGAGACTAAATGGACCCGGAGTCACCCAACCGACCAAATTATTGGTGATGTCTCGACCGGTGTCCAAACCCGAAGGGCGTCTGCTAATGAATGTCTCTTTGCGTCATTCCTTAGTTAGATAGAGCCTGCTCGTGTGGATGAAGCCTTGAAAGATCTGGACTAGATTGTTGCAATGCAAGAAGAGCTCAACCAGTTTGAACAGCTCAGAGTATGGCGGTTAATTCCCAAGCCCAAAGACCGAACAATTATCAGAACAAAGTGGATCTATAAGAACAAACGAGACGAAAGCGGTATTGTGGTAAGAAACAAAGCAAGACTTGTCGCCAAAGGCTACCGACAACAAGAAGAGATAGATTATGACGAGACCTTCGCTCCAGTTGCATGGATAGAAGCTATCCGAATCTTCTTGGCGTACGCGGCACACAAAGACTTCAAAGTGTACCAGATGGACGTCAACACAACCTTTCTTAACGATGAACTTAACGAAGAGGTGTACGTTGAACAACCATAACTATTTATTGATGCACATAAATCTGACCATGTTTATGTGCTACACAAAGCCCTCTATGGTTCGAAACAAGCACCTTGCGCTTGGTATGACAGTCTCTCTAATTTTCTTATCTCTGCTGGTTTCAGCAAAGGTGTGGTGGACAGAACACTGTTCACAAAAAGGGAAGGCCCGCACATAATGCTAGTCCAAATATATGTCGACGACATTTTATTTAGATATACTGACAGTAATTTTCGTAAGGATTTTTAATCTCTAATGGAGTCCAGGTTCGAGATGAGTATGATGGGGGAAATGAATTTTTTCCTCGGATTACAAGTCAAACAACTTGAAAATGGGATTTTTGTGAACCAGTTAAAATATACTCTTGACATTCTCAAGAAGTATAAGTTAGACTCTTGCACCAGTATCGCAACTCCCATGGCTTCCAACTGTAAGTTAGACTCTGATCCTTCTGGGAAAAGTGTCGATAATACAACTTACAGAGGGATGATTGGATCCTTACTGTATTCGACGGCCAATAGACCAGATATAAGGTTTTCAACATGTCTTTGTGCTCGTTTTCAGGCCGACTCAAAAGAATCACACTTAACTGCGGTAAAACGCATTTTTCGTTATCTTAAGGGTACACCCAATCTTAGTCTCTGGTATCCAAAGGGAACCGATTTTGATCTTACTGCCTTTTCAGATGCTGATTTTGCAGGTTGTAGAGTTGATAGAAAGAGCACATCAGGCGGAATACAGTTCTTGGGAGACAGACCGGTGAGTTGGTCCTCCAAAAAGCATAATTGTGTTCAACATCCACAGTTGAAGCTGAATATGTAGCAGCTGCAAGCTGTTGCTCTCAAGTGCTGTGGATGAGAACACAAATATGTGATTATGGGTTCTCGTTCACCAACATCCCCAACTACTGTGATTATCGAAGTGCGATTGCTATCTCTTCCAATCCTGTGCAACACTCACGAACGAAACATATAGATATCATGTATCATTTTATTAAAGATCACGTAGAAAAGGGAACAATGAGTTATATTTTGTAGGCACGGAATATCAACTTGCTTTTATTTTTACTAAAGCTTTAGACGAACCTCGTTTTCAGTTTTTAGTATCACATATTGGCATGTTGAATCCACCTTCCACTTAAATATCAGACATTGTCTAAAATAATTCTATTTCAAACAACCATGTTTGAAATTCCTTTATTTTAGAAAATATCTTTTATTTAAATTTAAGGGGTGTGTCACAAAATTAAATTTTGATATTTCCTTATCTATGTACATTTTTAATATTTAATGATCCTGACAAATTGCTATATGAATTATTTACAAGTGAGTGGGACGCTAACTTATCCAGGTTTGTCTGTATCTTAAGTGTCTTAAAAGGTTCAATAGTTTATTCTGAAAAAAGAAAAGAAAAATGATAGGTGTTTATTTGAGGGGGAGCATAATTAAGATGTTAGTTTATAGCTTTTGTCGATCTTAATTTTTCCATAACTATAAAGTTTTAGATTGCTTAATTTTTAAATTTTAGGTTTAATATAATATGTCCGAAAAATTTCAAAAAGATTTTATTTTTATTTTTAATTTTTTTAAATATATCAGAAAGTCAAAAATATTTTTATTTTCTATTTTACCTATGTCTTAACTTAATTTATAGAGAAAAACACAAAAAAAAAAAATTTTTAAATCGTTTTATGATCAATTTAGTTTTTATATTCTGCATTTATTTTGTTTTTCCAAGATAATTCTGAAAAATCCAAAAAGAATTTTAATTGGGCTCTTTTATTAGTTTTTAATTTTTGGTCCATTTTTTATTTTGTGTGTGTGGCGTAATTTTGGTTTTAAAATTTTGAACCGGTTGGTCCAAGATGTTGTTAGCTTAGTGTAGTTATAACAAATGTTCCTTGCATGTTTTTACACTAGGACCATCCGGACTTCGGATGAATTTTCTTAGAAAATGTTCAAATATTTTAACTGTGCATCCGAGTTCGGACCACTGTTCATCCGAATTCGGACCACTGTGCATCCGAATTCGGTTCATATCAGCATTGTTCATTTTTCAATTATTTTTCTAAGTTTTTCCACTTTCACCACTATGCATCCGAATTCGGTCCTCTTACTTACATTTTCCATGCATTTTTCATACGCACTTCGGATTGAACCAAATTCAGATCACTGTTCATCCGAATTTCAGCTCATCCGAACTTCATCACTTAGCGTTTTTGAAATTTTTCTATTTTTCCATTTTTATCAAAAATCAAAATTCCCAAAAAATTTTCAAGTCCTTTGCACCAATGGTGAGAGTTAGGATCAGTGTTTGAGTGAAAATGTATGTTCTAACATTGGTCTCTTAACGATTGACTTTAGACTTTATTCAGTAGAATTCACATTCTACTGATAATGACCCGATGCTTTAAACAGAACAGACAGTTTCTATTTCACACTTATCCCAGACTTTGTACCAATGCTTTATTCTATTAAGTCTTCTATTCTAACTCTGATGCATCTCTACAGGACTCATGGAACCCGCAGTCGTTCTTACCATTCCTCAATCTCCCATTCCAAACAATAACGCCCAACTCCCCGAGGAGTCCATTCTACCCCAATCCCAATTCGTCGAGTTTGCCCCCCACAACTGGCAACTTGACGTTTCAACCCTTCGCCGTGAAGCCGAGGATATCTCCTTTGATATCCTCAAAGGCCACCCACTCTTCTAATCCCTATCCACTACCATATTCGTACCTCAAATTTACCTCCAACAATTCTGGCATCATCTCACATTCGTGTCTGATTTCGAACCCTACTTCACATCTACCATAGACTGCGTTCCAGTCAAAATCACCCAAGCAGCCATCCGCCACATTCTCCGCCTTCCAGCTGAAGCCTTCTCTCTATCACGACTTGCCTTTGCCTCAATCCCTTCTCTTCTGGATACTCTTGACGAAATCAAGGCACTCGGTTATGATGGCCCACTCTCAAAGCCGTCTGAGTTCAGAACAAAGAACCTTCAGGCACATTGGAGGGTTCTATTTGACATCATCAACAAATGTTTCACCGGGAAACATTCCGGTTATGATTCTGCGACCATTCAAGTTCTTTCGATGTTTGCCGCTTTTGCGTATGACCGACATTATGACTACGTGTCATTCATCTTTGATGAATTGAAAAGAGCCATCCTCGAGAAAAGAACAAAGGGAGGGCGTAAGTACATCCCTCTTCAGAGGTTTCTTCAACTGATCATACAGTACGCTATGGACAATGATGATGAAATCCACGAACGACCAGAGGCCGACGTATATGTCACAGCTACACTTCAAAGATTAAACATTCCAAAGGCAAAACCCAGCGTAACGGTGATGACTATTCCACTATCTTTGCTACAACAAGCAGTACAAACAGAGAGGGTAAGGGAATATCTATGAGTTTTTTATCTGGATGAGGCTTAGTTAGAACCGACTAAGCCTAACCAATCCGAAGGTGAGGCTCGAGTGACTGAGTCTGAGGGAGAACCGGTGTATGTACAACAAACACTGGGTTTGGGTGAGCGAGAGATTTCTGAGGCGAGGGAGGGAGAAGTAGGTGAGGAGGCAGAGGCAGCCGATTCTGAACGGACCATCTCTGTCCAAATGAGAGGGCAAGAGGTAACATCTGAGGGAGATATTAGCCCCTTAAGCCGGACAACCCCACATAAGACCATCAGTCCAATGGTCGAATCAAACCCCACCATCCACTTGATATCCCCTCAAAGGGATATCACTTCATTCCATGGGGACATTGCACATACTCCATCACCCTCTCACTCGGATAGTCGTGGTGTTGAAATCGGTCACACGTCGCCCCCAGTGACCATACTTCGTTCGACCACGGCTCACTCCCCACCCGCACGCATAAAGCAATACGCCTCCGTGGTGTCCACCCCAGAACGAGCTGCCTTCGTGGCAGCTCCATAAATTTCCTGATCTGCGCATCCCGTAGTGGAGCCATAAATGACGTAAGGAAGACCTGGTGTTGAATCACAAACGGCGTCTACATCAGGCCATCTCGGGCTTAATCTCGAGATGCTAACAGCAGCTTTAGGTGCTGCTGGTGTTGTCACCCGGGATGACCTGGACGCCCAAAAGGAGGCTGTCGACGAGCGACCTACCGCCCTTCAATCATTAATTTAGGGTAAGGGTGTTGCCTTTGGGGATCTGCCACCACTAGGTACCCGATCAGTCCAAGCTCGGATTTCAGAATTGTCAGACAAGATGGATGCGCTTATAAGGTTAATTTTACAAGTCCAGGAGCAGATCAACTCCTGAATGGACCGTCTTCAGTGTGCAATTATAGAGCTTCAGTGTCGTCCTTAGGCTGACTCTCACAAACGAAAACATGACGATCAGGACGACCCTGATCGCCATGAGGGGGAGAAGCGACAAAGAGTTCAGTCTGAGGACCCGATAATGATTGTAGGGGGAGCCGAATAAAAGGGAGAAGAAATACCAAGGTCTGGGGAACAGAGGTATGGAGCTCAAGAGATGTTAGAAGACGAGCCTATGGTTGAAGGCCCGGCTCCGTTGGATCCAATGTCAGCGATGGGGGAGTACGAACCTATTTTTGAAAAGGTCGAAATCATATTGGTGTCTGATACAGACTCTAATATTAATGAAAGACTATCCTCTACTCTCTCCAAAGCCTGAACCCGAGTCGCCACAAAAATCCTCTTCATCCTTTGAATTACTAAATTCCCCGCCCCATGTGCCACAACAAGATATACTATCATCTATCCAAGCTCCCTCCCCTACTCTCAAAGAATCCCCTCTAATCAAAAGTCCTCCGAAAGTCCAAACAACACCCCAACCTCAAGCCCAGGAACCAAAACCTTCAGGCACTAGAACTGTGGATTCTTTTGATGCTAGACATGAAGGACCTGGTATCCACGATGAAAGTGATTTATATTGGGTCGGCTGGTATACAAAAGGTGGGGTACATTCTTTGCCAAAAGAATTGAAAGAAGAACTTAGGCAAGAACGAAGGGGGAAAATTTTTAAATTACTTGAAGCCCCTCCGGCTGAATTAGAAGAACCCCCTGTTCAAGGACTAAAGTATTTTTTGAAGAAGTTCCCGGCAGAGCAGTTTCAAAACTCATTTTTGGAAGAGAGGTTTAAAATGGTATTCAGGAAGAAGCCTGGGTCTTTCAGCAGGCGTTTATTGATGGAGCTTACAAATGTATCAAAATCTGAAGAGGCCGAGTATAACCAGATGATGCACAGGGAGAAAAGGCCAAGGGATAAATATTGGTTAAAGTCAAAGATCAAAAAGCTTGTCAACATTCATATGTACAAAAGATCACGAGTGTTCATTCCTGCTTTTGAGGTGCTCAGAGAAGATGGAAAAGTACAGGAATTGCATAAAAGTGATCTAGACTACGTGAATGTGGACGACGTTGAGTATTTGCATGATAGATTGAAAAACAGAATCAAGAAACGTCTAACTCACATGACAGCATTTGCCGCCCTTACTAGAATCATGAACTGCCGCTCCATTATCATGTGCTTAAGGGACTTTCAAATGGCAATTCAGAGCGCGCTGGTAAAATTCGGTCTGAAAGCCTCTGAGCAAGACATATTTTTGCTAGACCATTACCCGACGTTCAAAGCTTTATTGGGAGGTCAGCCGGGTTTTATATTTTTGAATCAAAGAGGCCTGAAAAGATTTATGCACTTTGAGGATTTACCTTGTGACTCCGATGGAACTATCATATTAGTCAGAGTCGAGCTTACTAAAAGGATACAAGAAACGATGCTCAGACAAATCCTGAACTTAGACGCAAACCTAAGGTGATTCAAGAGATTCTCAGCGGCATAGAAGTCCTGAACAAGAGGCTACATCTCAGGCAAGTGACTAGACGGTTCGACGTCGTCCTTGGCCTCCGAGAAACTACGGATCATGCGTGAGTTCATCCACAATGATCGAAAGGGGGGAGATTGTTAGATATTTAATTTCGATCTTGTGGCTTTCTTTTGTAATAAGTATTAATAGTTTATTTCCTTGTATTTTAATTAAAGACTTTGTTTAGGTTGTTTCTTTATTTTACAAGTAGAGGGGGCCAAAGTGTAATTCATGGAAACGTACTTTTATTCCCATGTAAAGTAAGTGACCTAGGGTTTTGTAATCATTCTCACGGTTTATTGAATTCAGCCGCCGACTTTCAGAGAGAACATTCTTTGTGTCTTTTTCCTCATCATTCTTCAATCATTGAGATGAATATTCTGTTTGTTGAATGTTTGTGTGATAAATATATACACGAGTGCTGAATATTTCTGGGGATCATTATTAAAAGGCTTTTCAACTATTGGTGTTGGTATATCATCCTTTAAGATTTCCTCTACAAGCTCCTCTTCATCAACAATCTTCTCTGCTCTAATAGACATTTCATAGAATTTAAACAATTCAGGCTCAGACAAATTAATCTCTCTTTCAGCTCCTTCAAATCTTAACACCTCACCTTCTTCTTTCTTATCAGAATCATCATACTCCTCAAAATTGTATACACCAGATTTTATACTCAAATGAATTGAAACATCTTCATAAAGAATCAATTCCTTTTCACTTTGAGCATCAACTGCGTTATCATTCGAACCTCCTCCTTCAGTCTCTTTGGCCTCAAAAAATACCATTAACTGGGTTATCTTTCTCCCCCTCATGAGGAGCATCATCGGAGTCATCATGGTTCTCAAGTTTCCTCTTAGATCCAGAAGCTTGTCATTTGCAGGTTTGCTCAAGGATGGAGAATCTTTCAGACAATGAACCCAAAGCAATGACAATTGTGTTCTCTAACCCCGTCACCCGCTCATTCATAACATCGAACTGCTCCACACAGTATTCTCGCAACGCATTGTTTGAAAATTTTTTTCCTCTTCTTCAACTTCAGTCGTAGCCTTCCCTTTTTAATAATCTTTGGATATTTTTGATCTGGCTTATCATATCTGCATAATGACTGCTCATTTGATTCGTAACACCAATAATGACTTCATTTAATCTTGTCTCAGTAACAAAGGGTAACACGCTAACACCTGGGTCACTGAGACTACCAGTTGTCACGACAATTGAACTTATGAAAAGTACATATGTGTGGCCTACACTAAGAGTTTGCATTAATGTGGCTCTGGCAGGACTTCCAACTACTTCATGTGATGGAGCAACGAATGCTTCCGACACAATAGTTGTTGATACAGGGACACGAAGTCCTTCTGTACTTGTTTCAACGAATGAAGCCGACTCAAGTGTCCTAGAGTGTATGGGTTCTATTACATGTGCTAAAAGAAATGTACACTGAGGCAGAGGTGTACTGATTTCAGTATCCATAGGATCCGAATGATCCCAGGATAGATATTTTGCAAAATCCTCGTGAAGAAATAAAACATCTCCTTGTAGAGAAGGAGATGAGTGGCTGGTGGGATGTGCAGTCGCCAGTGGGGTACTGGCTGCTTCAATGTCAACTCTCAAAGGAGAGCTAACAGCAGACGTGGCTACCTGACTTTCTTGGGTTTGGGAATCCCTCACACTCACTCTAACCACTTCATCAACTTCTATAGCACATAACGCTCAGTTTGAGATATTACAATTCTTGCCCCAGCTACATCCACATCATCATCATCCTCTCCCTCATTTCCTCCTTCTTGAATATTTGATATAGTTCATTCTGAATCAGAATCACCCTCATCACCCCTCAGAACACCTTCAGCTTTCTCTCTCGCTTCAAGGTTTCTCTGTACATCAAACCCTTGTTGATGTACCTCCTCACCTATAGCTCCAGGTGGAGGAATCCTTGGTTCTGGAGCTTCCACAGGAGTGTGATCTATACGATACAATCTTATTGATTCAGCATTCTCATCAACATATTTCAATAGACTTTCAGGAATTGGCATTATATTTGCATTTGGATCATCCTGAACTCTGTGCAAACTCATCGTAACGTAATCCGGGCACTTCTGCGAATGTGTTGTCTTTGGGATCTTTTCATTTGCCATCAAGATATCTCTGATCAATATATGAATAAATCTTTTTAGAGGCACAAACTTTCACGCACAATTCGTGGTCTTTGAAAGCACCACCTCTTTAAGATCCCCTCAAATGCACTGAGCAAAGTCGTAATCTCTACTACTAATAAAGCATTTAGCTTTATACAACTCATCATGCATAAGGTACAACTTCACAAAGCAACTTCTTGAATTTTGAGACTTACAAGTTATCAAAGCATCATGTACAGGTGTGTATTGCAAAACAAATAAAAATGGATTTTATTTTATAGATTTTGAATTCTTGGAAGCGGCGTCCTTGGAAAGACAAACTAACTTCTCGTCTTCTCCCCACGCACGCTTATCTGTTGAGTGTTGACTACTTTTCCTTGCTACTCTCAACGATTGTTGTTTATGGTTTCTCCAGCATCCACCGCCTTCCAACAGCAGCCACCGTTCTCCCTCTAACAGCCACCGCCTCCACCCTCTGCCACCCAGCCGCTCAGTCCACCACAACCCTCAACTCTCCGGTCACAATCCGTTAGTTTCATGATCCTCTATAAAATGAAATTAGGGTTATCCTGAAGTGACCTCTATTCCCCCAATCTCATCTCTGCCACAGTCGCACACCAAATTTTGCTTTTCAGGTATGTGTTATTGCCATATGGCGTTATGTATCCTCACTCTTGGTTCCGTTTATTCTTATAGAATTTTTTGATTCAGTTTGTGCTAATTTCGTTTTCGATGTGCTTGATTGAACTGGTGATTCGAAATTGATAATTATAAATTATAGGAGGAATGACGACGAGACTCAGGATGAACCGTAAGAAGCGTGGCCACGTAAGCGCTGTACACGGTCGTATTGGGAAACACTGAAAGCATCCTGGAGGTCGTGCTTTTCGTTTCTTGAAATAGTTAAGGAAAGATTTATGAGTATGTGTTGCTATTTAGAGCTTGTTTTTTTTGTACACATTTGGTAGTCAAAGTTTCAAAATTGTTTCAATTTGGTAGTTGGCGTACCTGTTAACCGGTTGCTTCCGGTTTCGATGCCTACGTTGACAATTTTTAATGACGTGGCTACCCGTTTTTATATTATACCCGATTTTTTCTATGTGGCTACCCATTTTTTATAAAGTCACCCGGTTTTATTACCCGGTTCTTACAAGTTGGATTGATCGTATGAAAATTGAACCGGGTTTATAACCGGGTGATTTTAAAAAACGGGTTGCCACATAGATAAAACCGAGTGTAATATAAAAACGGGTAGCCACGTCATTAAAAAATTGTCCCCATAGGCATCGAAACCGGAAGCAACCGGTTTACAGGTACGCCAACTACCAAATTGGAACAATTTTAAAACTTTGACTACCAAATGTGCACAAAAAAAAGTTCACTACTTAAATGTGTACAAAGTCAAAAGTTCAGAGCTATTTGATGTCATTTTCCCTTTATAAAATCTATGTTAGGTGATTACTGAGAAGCGGATCATTGAAGTTCAATTATTTTGAGAAGCCAATATAATTGAACAAATAAGCCACAATATTGAGAAGCGGATCACTGAAGTTCACCTTGCTAATATGCTGCATTTTCGTAAACAGGGATGCTTCAGAACCCACAATTAGGGGTGTTCAACGAATTGGTTTGCGGTTTCTTTGGTTTCTTCGAATCAGCTTCTTTGAATTTTGAATTCTGAAAACGAATTCAAAACCGATCCGAATTCGAATTGGAAAACTTTAAACCGATTCAATTTAGAAACTCGAATTCGGTTCCAACCCAAACCAAACCGAAAATTCAAAAAAAAAAAAAAAAACTTTCCCAGCAGATTTAGAAAACAAGAAAAAAAATAACTTGTTTTAAGCCGAGTAACGATGACGGCTATATCGGCCGATAACCACCGGTAACCGTGTACAAAAAAAGCCGAAAACTGAAACGGTCAAAACCGGTTTTGACCAAAATCGAATCGGTTTTTGGAAAACCGGTAGGTTTGAATGTATCCGTTGCAACAACTGGTTCGGTTTGGGTTGGACCGGTTCGTGTGGAAAAACCGGTTCAAACCGATTTGAGCCAATTAAATAACTAGCCTTTTCTTTTTGAAAAACTAGTATGTTTACGTTTGAATATGAATTATATTGGATTACGAAATTTTTAATAATTAATAAAAAATGTAAGTTTTGATGTTTTTTATTAATAAAATTTGAAATTTTTAAATATGTTTAAATAAGTTTTTAGTAAAATAAAATGTTTGAATAAGTTTTTAGTAAAATAAAATGTTTGAATAAATTGTTAGTTAAAAAAAAGTTTGATGGAATTTTTTTTTAAATAATAAAAATCGATCCAATCCGGTTTGAACGGTTTTCCAACCCGAATCGGTTACAACCATACCCTACCGGTTGGGTTGGGTTTGAGTTATTCCCTTCCCCAAACTGGTTTTTGACTTTTGAACTAAACCGGTCCGGTTTTTAAACCAACCGAAAATCGGTTTTGTACACCTCTAACCACCGGCCATCGGAGAAGATGAGACGGCGATAAAGAGCGACTAGGGTTACAACTTACAAAAGGTCAAATGTGACTAAGAGTCTGAGATAAGTTATTAAGTTTGGAAATGATAAAAATAAACTAAAAAGCTAAACTTTTAAATATGTGAAATCATATTCAAAATTGGAACTAATTCGAATTTCGGTTCGAATTCGAATTAAAAACAATAATTCGAAATGCAATTCGAAAACCGAAAATAAAATACGAGTTCAAACCAAACCGATTCGAAAACCAAAAACCGAGTTTGAAATTTACAAATCAAATTCGAATTCGGTTCGAATTCGGTTTTTTCGAATCTAACTCAAATATTGAACACCCCTGCCCACAATACCGCCAACAACTGCGAGAAATGTAAAATTAATGAATTTGGCTTAACTGTTCAATTATTTTGGAGATCATCAGGAGTCAGGACATAATTTAATGATGCAACTGTAGGGTTATTGAAAATTAATGTATATCTTGTTCTTGGACCACAGGAAGACGTTACCAAACAGATCACTCAAGTTGTTTTCGGGATCATGTTATCTGCCCCATCATATACGGAGGAAACTGGTGGCGAGGATGCTCACTTCATATGTTTTGACGAGCAAGCAACAGGTGTAGCAGACGGTGTAGGTGCTTGGGCTGATCTTGGTATTGATGCTGGGAACTATGCAATGAACTTATGTCCAATTCTGTAAGTGTAGTACAAGATCAACCCAAGGGTTCGGTAGATCCTTCCATGGTATTGGAGAAAGCTTACATGAACACCAAAGCCAAAGGGTCCCCAACTGCTTGCAATATTGCACTCACAAATCAGGTTTTTTTTTAATTATATTTACTGAATAGGATATGAAAGTAAGAAAGAGCAATATAAATGATAGAACCATCGCCTTCTTTCTAGCCTGTATCAGTTACGGTGAATCATCTTTTGTCTTTAGAAATTTTGAGATTGAAAATTTTCATGCCCTCCATTTTTGCAGGGGCTTAATGCCATTAATTTAGGTGATAGTGGTTTCATGGTAGTTAGAGATGGATGTATTTTTTTTTGACCCCCTGCACAACATCACGATTTTAATTTTACACTGTGAGTGGTGATGATGTCCAAACTCAGGTATGATCTTCTGAGAATTTGTATAATAAAATTGAGTTCTTGTTGGACGCCTATTTTGTTCATTAATAAAATTAATGAGATCTCATAGGATTCAAAGTATTGTTGTAAATTTCCACATTGAAAAGGCATTAAACATCTTAAAATCATTAGTTTTTTTTGTGACATCTGTAAATGGTCTTTCTTGGAAATAAGGACATGGATCAGTTACTGTTGATTTTGAAAGTATGATAATTTAACCCTTGTTCTTAACTGTAAGCACTTGCCTTTTATGTGAATTTAACCCTTGATCTTTTCCTACAATCTATGGAATGTGAAATTTTTTGTTGATCATTGATCTTTTCCTTCAATCTTTTCCTGCATTTTTGTTGTTTCCGTTTAACCTGCTCCACTTCCATGTTCATTGATCATTGCCCTGATACAACAAAATTGGTTCTTATTCTTGGTTTTTCAAGGGTTGATTGCACCAAACGTGTTGCACTTTCTGTCAAATTCTATTTTGGGAATCATACTATTAAAAATGACTGGAAGCACGTTACATTTTTGTGAAATTAACCCTGTTATCTTTCAAATTTTAGTGCATCATAGTACATGTACCAATCATCTGCAATGGCAAAAAGATGTGGACCTAACTCTCCAAACGTGGCCCCTTTGTACTGCTCCATCATGTGGACGTCACATAAATGCGGTAATCTTCGAAAAGGGTTTCCTGCTATTATAATGTTCCGTTTAAGTCTGTTCATATCAAAATTAATACTTTATCAGTTTTCCATCGTTCTAATGGGTGCTTTGGTGCCTTTCTGTTATCAACTTACGTATATTTCTTTGAGGGCAAACCTGGTTAGTTGTTGACCATTTTTACTAATAATTTAAGTTGTTAAACAATGCTTCAGTCAAGGTTATGAGCCAACACGTCTTGGTGATTTTTAATGAGCAAGTGTTGGTTCCTGGTTCAATGCATGTCTTACGAAACATATAAGTTGTGATGGTGATAATATAAAGCTAATTTTAAGTCGAGTAAAAATGGGATATATTAATTGAAAGAGTAAATGCCAAGCATTAGTCTCAGCATCCTAAAACTCTTAGTTTTATGAGTTTTTTTTTTCAATCTTGGCCATCAGTTATTTGTAGAACAATCTAAACCATCGAAGCGGCAATCTTCATTCTGACATAATAAAATTAAATCATTCAAGCATTCAACATAAACACACAATTTCATATGGGCTGCTGATTTTGTTGTCTTTTAACAGCATACACACGGACACACCTGCACAGCTGATGAAAGTTGAAAACAACAAGGATTTTGCAATGTTTTTTAGTGTAGGGAAGTTGGCAATGTATTAGTCTATTTAGGTATTGTTTTAGTATTAAAATCACCCTAAGAATAACCCATGCAAATCACTATATGACAATGTAAGAAGAGTTTGTAAATATTAGAGACCATTTTTTATCAAGCATAAGAATTATACGATTTTAGAGCCATATAAATAATAGTCTAGGGGCGAGCATGGATCGGATTTTGGCAAAAACCAAAAACCAAACCGAAACTTCGGTTTTTATATTCAAGAAACCGTTTGGTTTGGATTTTAAATGGTTTGGTTTTTCGGTTTGGCTGAGACCAAGAATGTTGGTGGTCGGAGTTAGTCATGACTAACATTGTATTAGATGACGCAACTAATGATGGAATATGATTTTTGTTGGTATCATCAGATGAATGGGAAGCCGTCTGCCGTTGAAGTTTCTCTGAAGAAGCAGTTGCTTTTGACTGGAATATGTTTTCTGTTGGTATGGTTGACTTGAAGAAGAATGGAGTACCAACTGCTTAGAAGCATACTTATTAACTGGATTTTGTCCAGATGGTCCAGAAAATAAGTTGTTGAAGCCACTTTTCATAGGTTTTGCCTGCTGCAGAGATTGTGCCTGAATCCGCTGTGATTGGCGTTGACGTTGCTGCTGCAGTACCTGGTTGCTGCCAGTTTGAGGGTTCCTGCCAAATCCATAGGGAGCCAGCGGATGTTCTTGAGCATTTTGAGATAAGGGTGTCCCCATAGGTGAATGGAAAAATTGTCATAGAAGATTGTGATTGTATTTGTGTACCATTTTGTGGAGATGAAACAGTATGTTGGGACTTTGGAGGTTGTGCATGCTGCATCATGGCATTTGATTTAGCAAATTGTTGCTGTTGTAGTAAATGTTGTTGAAGGTGTATTTTTTTCATCAAGCACATTTCAAAAGCCAGATGTGAAGTGTAAGTTGCATGATTGGGGGGTCCTTGTAGATGATTTCGATTGTCTGGATGCTGCTGTGGGTATGACTGAACGGATAGTTGGGTATCCTGATTAGGAAAAGAGGAAGTCATTTTCACTTGCAAAATTGGGAACTCTTTGGCTGCTTCCACCTTGCTGCAACTGAACGTCTGCTTGTGGAATTTGATTGTTCTGGTTAGGCTGTAAAAATAATTCTCAGAAACCTCAATAGTTTTATGATTATTCAGCAGTGTAATATTTTGCTTTTTATTGTAAACTCACTGATAAGAAAAGGGACGTCACTTTATATGAAGTCACATATGATATAGTACGTGTTATTATTATTCTTTTACACTCTTCTCTCAAGTTCGGGTGTCGATCAGGCCAAATTCGGACAAAACCAAAACCAGTAAATGAACGGGACAGAAAACCAAAACAAACTGAACTAAAGTAGTCCCCCGTCAATGAACCAGATTCTAATCGGCTTTGCCTTTAATTTATATATATAAATAATACGAACTAAAAACTGGTATTTAAATAAAAGGGAAAATGGCTTCAAATAGCTCTGAACTTTCGACTTTGTACACATTTATGTAGTGAACTTTTTTTTGTACACATTTGGTAGTCAAAGTTTCAAAATTGTTTCAATTTGGTAGTTGGCGTACCTGTTAACCGGTTGCTTCCGGTTTCGATGCCTACGTTGGCAATTTTTAATGACGTGGCTACCCGTTTTTATATTATACCCGGTTTTATCTATGTGGCTACCCGTTTTTTATAAAATCACCCGGTTTTATTACCCGGTTCTTACAAGTTGGATCGATCGTATAAAAAATGAACCGGGTTTATAACCGGGTGATTTTAAAAAACGGTTGCCAAATAGATAAAACCGAGTATAATATAAAAACGGGTAGCCACGTCATTAAAAAATTGTCCACATAGGCATCGAAACCGAACCGGTTTACAGGTACGCCAACTGCCAAATTGGAACAATTTTAAAACTTTGACTACCAAATGTGCACAAAAAAAAGTTCACTACATAAATGTGTACAAAGCCGAAAGTTCAGAGCTATTTAATTTAATTTAAAATAACCCAACTCAATATAGTCAAGTCGGAGTTCGATTATTTGGTTTTTTATTCATCTGGACTGAGTTTTGCACACCCTCCATGCGTAGAATTAAAATATTTCTGAACTAACCCTCGTCAAGAAACGTGACTGTCATCAAGGAATTGCAATCTCATGTTCAAGATTGTTTACACTTGTTGCTTTAAGATTGTTTTGTTGGATTATTATCATAAACGCTTTTTGTATTATAGATCTAGCATGTATTACTTTCAATTCTGTTCCATAGATTTAACATGTATTTACTTGTAACTGATTTTTGATTTTTGATATGTAATAAAAGGAAGTAGGAATAGACTAATATATTTTTATTAGATTGGCAATATAATCCACGTAATCTGCTTCTTGATGTCTAGGCAACTTCAACAATGCCTCGACTTTCAACGTATGTATCTTTATTTTTTTTCCAATATATAACTAACACCAGAAGTTAATTTATGGAGTTCATTGTGATAAATAAATAAATAAATAAATAAATAATTGGGTTGAGCTATATAATTTGTTACGTGTAGTGCTGAATTAGCACCAACAGATATGGCTAGACTGGTTTCCTTTAACAATGTGTTCCAGTCTCTTTGCTTCTTGGCCTCATTGCATCGGTTAAGGTGCACTTGAAGATTTTGAGCTTTAGAACCTTGATGTCTTTTATAGAAGAAAATATAAAACCGAGGCCAGCCCTTGTTATTTATAAATCATTGTGAAATATGACATAATAAGCTCTACTACCCAGATGTTAGTTTGAATAAATGAGACTTTAATGTACCAAATCAAGAAATAACAATGAATGATGAAATTTTATCAAAATTTAATGTTTTTAAAGAATTTTGGATGTGTAGGAAAAAGAATAATTGAAATCTGACATCAAATGAAAGTTCATTGCTATTTTAAACAAACTTTTGGTATTTCAATGCCCAAAAGTACGAAATATCAATGAATGATGATGGGTGTTTATATATCTTGTCTTTTCTAAAGTTGAATATTAGGAGGCTAGGAGTTGGGTTTCGTAAATAATGTAAAATGTTTGAATAATAACTTTAAAGAAAGAGAAATGTCTCAAGTGATGGTCGGAGATGATATATATCAATTGTTGTATTCTCATGTTAGATCGTTTGCAGGTTAATAGTTAAAATCAAGTTAAAAAATTGATATTTTTAGCGAAAACGTTAGTGAAAGCCGGTAAATGATAGTTGTAGCTAAAATTTAATTATGTTTATTTAAAGGGATAATTGCGCAAAAAACCATCAACTTTTCAGCCTTTTGTGATTAAAACCCTAAATCATTTTTCGTTGCATTAAAACCCCGAACTAACTAAAAATCAGTAAATCAAGGTTTTATCAATGAGTAACCCGTTGAAACCGGTTATTAATCCTACGTGGACCGGTAAATAACCTACGTGGAATAAATTTTAATTGTTGAAACCGGTTGCCAAGTATTACACATCAATTAAACCCCCGTTGATAATTTTTAATTGTAATTTTTAAATGGGATTACATCATCAACGCGTGTTTAAATGATGTGTAATATTTGACAACCGGTTTCAACACCCACGTTGGTTATTTACCGGTCCACGTATGATTAATAACCGGTTACCCATTGATAAAACCTTGATTTACTGATTTTTAGTTGGTTTTGGGTTAATAATGTAACGAAAAATGGTTTGGGGTTTTAATCACAAAGACCTGACAAGTTTAGAGTTTTTTGCACAATTATCCCGTTAAAACATGAATAATATCTAATAAAGTTTATTACTATGTCTATATGAGGACGACGTCTTATCTATGCATCCAATTTTTTTCCCTTCGTCTTTTATAAAATAATATGCAACTCAACAAACATGTTGCCGAATGAAAACAAAAATTTCGCCACCGCTGCTTTGCGCGGGTACACTACTATGTTTATTATATGCAACTCCATGGAACAACCTCAGTCAATGTAGACTTCCCAGATCAATCCCAGTATGTTTGGAGGTCATACATTTGTTCAGAATTCCGAACAAAGTATACCACTCCCCATTAAGACCATTGCGGTGTAACATAGAACTCTTTGTCAGCGGCTTCGTATATCCAAGGCTGACTATGTCTCTACATAAATGTTCATCGGATACAAAGTCCTCAAAATCCTCGAAGTCAGGGAAATTATCTGTATCAATGCGTCTTGGAAAAAAGAGGTTATGACGAAGTCTGGCCAAGGTGATTTTAGCTTTATATTGGTCGATTCTCACTTTAAAGTGATGATCACCGGTATCAGGGACAAACTTGATGGTATGCCAGAATTGGCGTAGATAGATCTGAGGAATTGTTGGCTTATATTTGAGAAGATAACCGAGAGGGTGGCCTTTTAAGATTTCAACAATCACCGGATGGCTGACTTTGATGGTATTGGGATCAAACCGGTGATTATTATCCAAAAGATTTAGACAATGTTTGGATTTGAGTAGTTTGATGTCTGGGATGGGAGATGATGGTGATGGTTTGGTAACTGATGCTAACTTTATGGGTTTTAAAACGAGTGTATGGTTGGATGATGAATGGAGTCAGAAGAATTTGAATTATGGGTGGCGGGTTGGGAAGCCATTTGTAGCCTGTAAAAATAACAAACATGTCAGATACATAAGGTAAACAAAATGATTCCTACAGATAGAGAAATATGACATTTATCAAGAAATTAAAAAAATATGTGTTAAAGCATCGGGATTCCAGACAATGATATTAAAATATTACTGTTTAGACTCCAAATTCAACCTTTAAAGGACCAATGTTAATATAAAACAGATTTTAAGAATTTAACTCGAAGATTGTGAAATTTCTCTAAAAAGTTAAAATTTCCACACTTAGAAAAAATTTTGAACTTTTGAATTAAAACTTGGATGACACAGAAACAAACTCGAATGACACACAAACAGTCTCGGGTAAAGCTATGACAAACTCGAATAAGCTTTAAAGTGAACTCGGGTAATGTATTAACAAACTCGAATGAATCTAATATTTTGTCGATTAAAGCTTCATCAAACTCGATAAACACTAACACTTACTCGAATGAACCTTTGCCAAATCGATAGAAACTAACTTTAACATCATTTAAAAGTTGTCAAACTCGAATGAAAGTTAACTTTTCTCGGGTGATGATTTGTCAAACTCGATAGAAACTGAAGGTTTCTCGATTGAACGTTCATCAAACTTGATAGGAACTTAGGTTTTCTCGGATGCAAGTTATTCAAACTCGATTAAACTTGAAATTTTCTCGAGTACAATGTAATCAAACTCGATCAATACTAAAGTTTTCTCGAATGAAGCTTTGATCGAAATTACATTTTTGAACAAGTTTCTTTTACTGAAGTTGTAAGGTCTACGACTGCAAGATCTATCTAGACGCGGATCCGTGAACGAGTGCGGAATCCTCGTTGACGATTAGACGGACAACTCTCAACCAACGGAACACGGAGACTATTAGACGCTGAACGAACGACACACGAACGATCCTACGAACTAATTCTCTCCGAAACGGCACTCACCTAGCTGATAAACTCGAGATCGCCTTTTGCTTAATTCCTCACGAATTCTGCTAAAAGTCCTTAATGATTCGAGTCTATCCCTAATTATAGACCCTGATTCGAGTCTGTTGTGGGCCAAGCTCGAATCTGGCCCAAGGCCCATTCGAGTCTGTCCACAAGACACTCTCGAATCTAGCCTTCGTTCGAATCTATGGTTACATTCGAATCTATCACAGATTCGAATGTCAACCCATATATAATTCGAATCTAGCCTTTTACATAAACAACTAAGTGTTGAACCTTACGTTATTACTTATGATTGAATTTATCTTTGTACTTTATGTTTGAACTTCTTGTAATACGTTACATCAAGTTCAAACATACAAACACTAATAAATATCAACCATATATAAACATATATATCACACACTTGCTAAAATCACAATGTAGGATCACTTAGACTGCTATCGTCACACAGGATGTACCAACAGACTCCCCCTTGACGATAGCTTCTAATAATTCACACATTTGACTTAAGAACTTTGTTTATTTATTGATTTAAACTACTACCAGCATACAAACCTTTCTCAACACATACCTTGACTACATTTTCATACTTACTAGCTTCACTGTCCATATGTGTATCACTAGAGATCTTACAGGCATGCAAAATGTGAAGATCATCTTTGGAGAGGTTTACCAGGTGAAGAGGGTCGTAGACTCTAAGAATAACATTTTCTTCTAAGTCTTCCATGACCGCTTCCCCAGTCTCCGTGTCAGCATACCACCACTTCAGATTCTTCAAAATATTTTGTGGCATCGGCTTGAGAGGTACCTTCCTAAGACATCTAGCTGGCTTATAGTGAATCCTCATCCAAGGTCGTCCAGTTAGAGGATCAATACGTGACGGATCCTCTACTCTTCTCCCGACCCTTGGATTCAAACGCTCGAATTTCCTTGATCTCCCCTCCTTTCTTATGATTCTTTCAATTACGCTCGCATAGGGATCATTGTCAATGTTTATCAAATCTTTCCATGCTAGCGCAGTGATTTCGATCTTTGGCAGGGAGTTGAATGCTTTTAATGTTCGCCTCATGTACTGAAGCCCGTCTTTCCTTTTAATTACAAATAGCTGCAGATCTCTATCAAAGAACCAGCTTAATATTCGCTCAGACAGCTTCCCAGTACCCGACACTCTCATTGTCCTCTTAATCGCTAACTCCTTCTCTTCAGCCCTGAACCATAGCTTTCTTTTTTCTTCATTAGTTAGCTTTCTTGCAGGTTCTTCTGTCGATGGCTGAGGATTCAATGCAGCATTTACTATATCTACAATGACACTTCTATTTCCATCAATCATGTAGGTATCGGTAATAGGATTCTGCTGCACAACTATCTCATCAGCTTCATCATCCTCATCAGCGACTACCTCATCATCTGACTGCCAATCCACTATCTCTTCTGGCACAAACTCGCCTTCTTCCAGCTCTTCATCTTCATTATCAAAACCTACATCTAGAGGATCATCATCGAGATCCATAAGCGCTTCAATCATCTCACTGATTTCAAAGTCTGTAGGCTGTTTTGATGAACTAGCTTCTCCCATTTCTCCTTCACCTCGACTAGGCTCCCCCTGAACTTGTGTAACTTGAGCTGCAGGAAAATCTACAGGCTCATTTTCTTTATCTGCACCGGGATCATTGCCTTCATCATCATTATCTCTTCGCTGCACCTCCTGATCCTTACAACTTGTCTCCCCCTGAGTTTGTAGATTTTTCATAAGTTGCTCAAGGAGGGACCTCATTGATCTGATTTCTGAAGACTGATCAGCAATAAACGATTTTAGCTCTGTGTTTTCATCTCTTACAGTCTCCACAATCTTCCTTAATTCTGCATTCTCCTTGTCAAGATTTGAGTTATGCTCCTGGAGCTCACCGACAGCTTTTGTAAGGGATATGATTTGAACATGCTGAAAGTCAACACGTCCTTTGAGTTGCATGAATCTTTGATTTTCAGTATATGCGGTTGAGGTAGATGGAATGGACTGAATGGGAGACGGAATGAATGGTGGTGGAATATATGGTTCATGATGCTGAGGTGGCGGTGATGGTGGAGCGGTGGCTTGTGGTTGGGTTTGGGTTTGAGGCTGAGGTTGTGCATCGGACTCTGATGATGTCCCCTGCATGAATCTGTGACGTTTGGCCATTTGCCTCGTCACCAACGGAGCAACCTCCTCTTCTTCAAAATCTGAATCCTCAGATTCCCTGTCCTCTCGCCTCCTCGAACCTCCTTCATTCACAATCAACCTCGATCCATAGGTTCCAATTTGAATTCCGGGATCTGCAGCTGCTGGTTCAGGAACTTCCTCTGATTCTGATTCTGAAGATGTTAAGCCTTCATCTGCCCTTTCTGGCTCATATTCCTCTACATCCTGAAATACATCATCTTCATCTTCTGGGGGACTAAGTAGCTCACCCACTAACGCTGCTGCAACATCTTCATTGGCATGGGGACCAGATGCCCATATTTCCTCCAGGGTTTGAGCAATCTGCTCAGATTCGGGAACTGCACTTGAAGTCTCTGCTTCTTGTGCTTGGGGCTGGTCGCTCGTAGAAGGCCTTGATGCCTGGGTTTGACTCGCGGCTGGCCTCTATCGTCGTCTTGGATCACGCAGCTGAGCACGCGGCTGTTGCTGTTGTTGACGTTGCTGTTGTTGTTGCTGTGGTTGAATCTCAACGACCCCTGCCCAGTTGGCATCTCCCGGGGCACGAAATTCCCTATCCACAATCGCTCCAAACAATGGACGCGCCACCGGAACAGCTAATCTTCCTCGATGTGAGGAACAGTCAGCAAAAATGCGTTTGTCCATAACATTAATGCTCAGAGAGTCATCTGACTGTGGCAAATTTGGCAAGAAGTGCCTTATCAACATCATAACAAATCTTGGATACAGCAGAAATCTTTCCCTTTCTGGAGCTGTAAGCTGATGGACGAACTCCGAGAAAAACATTTGCGAGAAACTGAACTTCCGATTATACACCAGTGCAATAACCCCCGATTGGATCTTTGACACTATGTAGTCAAATCCAGCCTTCTTCGGCTCAAAACAAACCATGAAAATGTGTACCAAGAATCTCCACTGTCCTATCAGTCCACTCTTCATATACGATGACTTCTTAACATCCAAACTGTAGCCCATCCTCAGAAACGCGGTCTGCCTAATACTTAACGGGAAGTCAATAGGCCCGTCCTCCTGTTCCTGTGTTCCCAACTGCAGAACCTGTCGCAACATATCTGCAGAGAAGACTAGCGGCTGTCCAGCAATTCTGGTTCTTAGAACTGTCGGGGTGACAGTACAATCAACCTGTAAATGGTCATAAAACTGCCGTACATACGAAATGACTATTGGAATGTTATGATACAACGCATAGCTAATCCTAGATTCAGCTAGGAAATCCAAAACTTGGCGAAAACCCTGCGCCTCAGGGATATTATTAACAGGATTAAGGACCATATTATGCTTTGGGACAAAAGCTCGAGCCGCCATATCTGCACAATAAACAAAACTGTTAGACTCATTAAAAATCAATAAACTTGTTTAAATTCAAATTTGTTTTATTTTGTACTTGATTAAATACAAAATCTAACACAATTAAATTTCCACAAGTTTAATAAAATTTAAATTAACCAAAGTAAATAAAGTACAGATTCGAAAGTAACAGATTCGAAGTGTCCATATTCGAGTGTAATGGACAGATTCGAAAAGTCCCTATTCGAGTCTAATGGACAGATTCGAATATCATGGTCATCTCGAATCTAATGACAGATTCGAGAAACCCATGAACATAGTCGAATCCAAGAATAGACTCGAAGCCCCGTCGGCCATTGTTTCAACAAAACCCAAGATTTTAACCATTTTGAACTTGATTAATCACATACATTAGTTCAACTAGGTTCTAATCCTTGATTTATGCTTTTAATTTGATATTTTATAGGCCCAAACTTAGTTATTTAGCAAAAACCCTATTTTGACCCATAAAACTTCAAAATTTGATGTTTTAGCCTAAACTTGTGTATAAAACTACATAAATCTTGTACAATCAAGTTGATTATACCTAGATGCAAGAGTAGAATCGAACACACAGTCTTCAAACTCGACAAATTGTCGTTTAGAAGGATTATGATAGACTCGAGAACAGATTCGAAATCGCCAATATAGATTCGATAGTATAGATTCGAAAACAGATGGAGTTAATGACCTTTACTGTTAACCTATTTATACCACCAACCCTCGAGTCTAAGCATAGATTCGAATCTACTGACAGATTCGAATTACTCCTTATTCGAGTCTGTCTTAGATTCGAAACCACCAACACTTAGAAAAATTTCGAAAATTTTGAAATAATTTCAACTTTTCCAACTTTTTTCTACGGTATTGTGTAACCAGATAAACTATGCCAATTCTTTTACCCTAAGCTCAAGATAGTTCACGCATTGTTTATTTTATCCAACTTTGAATGCACCCTCAGTAACTTTTGACCTTTTCCCTAAGTAAAAATTAAACTAAACTAAAATAAAATAAAATAAAATTAAAATAAAATAAACTAAGGTAAAAATAAAATAAAATAAAATTTTGACTAAAGAATTTAATCTAGACTTAAGCTATATAAAAAAAATTTACAAGCTAAGCTAAATACTAAACAACATATTTTTGATGAGTATAGACTAAGAGAGGTTCAATCAGATAGCGATGTCTGATACTAACTTTCAGTACTTAAACTTTCACACTTAGGAATTTTTGATTCCTTTGATTGTTTGTCGTGACACACTTATTTAGCCAATTGTTGGTATTTTACCCCGTTAAACATTCTACATTTCGAAATATCCCTTGGCCTTTTTAGTTATCAGGAAATTATCTTACGTGACTCAGACATAGACATACTTTTATGATCAAGGCACACAGACAAAGATTCTAACTTGTTGGTATTTGCAAACTTTCTTTAAAAGACAAACATCGGACACATGTCTGTATTCTCATACAACAAAGTGTCTTAGTTCGACTTAAGGTTTATTTTTAAAGTTAGCAGACAGCGGTGACAGGTCTGTACTGACGTACAACAAAGCGACATGTCTGCTAACCCGAATCTAAACAGAGACAACAGGTCTATACTTACGTACAACAGAGTTGCATGTTTTTGACTCTCAGTTTTACATGATATTTCTATTCTTTCCATTTTCAGATGTATTTGATGTTGCCATACATCCCCAGAAAGTTTGCATACCTCATTTAGACTCAATGTTTGTATGTCTTGTACATAAAAATTAAGACCGATTGGTCGTACATCTAAGTTAGTGACACGCTTGACTTTTTCTAGAATATTTTATTAGCCTTGAGATTCCCTATATGTATTATGCCTACCAACATATCAAACTAAATATAGTATAACACTTAGAATTTAGTTGCATTATGTGTGAAAGCCTAAACTCTTAGAGTTTTTAACGACTGTGCTAATTTTCGTCACTTTGAACCTATGTATCTAAGACTTAACTCATTTTCTGATATTCTCTTTTTTTTGTTTTGTTTTTGTTTTTTTTTTTTTTTTTTTTTTTTTTTTTTTTTTTTTTTTTTTTTTTTTTTTTTTTTTTGTAATTTTATGATTTTCTCTCTTTTTTCTATTGTTTTTCATATGAAATAAGATAACCTACTAACTTACTAAAAAATAGAAACTTACTAAAAATAGAAACTTTCCTAAATTAGCAGACTACAGTAAAGAAAGAAATACTACGACTCTTCAAGAAAATAAACTTACTACTACTAAGATCAAATTACTCTGGGTTGCGCATTCCATTCAGTTGAATTAAATACTCAAACCGTGTCTTATCAAACGCTTTGGTAAATAAATCTGCATTGTTATCTTCTGTTGCCACTTTTACCAGTTTGATTAGATTCTTTTCAGCACAATCACGAATAAAATGATGCCTTATGTCTATGTGCTTTGTTTTACTGTGTTTAACTGGATTATTAGTTATAGCAATTGTAGATTGATTGTCTATCCTAATAGGAGTTTGAGTGTAGGCCAAACCGTAATCCCGCAATTGTTGTTGTATCCACAGAACCTGTGAGCAGCAACTACCAGCAGCAACATACTCGGCCTCGCACGTTGAAATGGCTACCGATGTTTGTTTCTTGCATTGCCAGGATACCAATCTCCCTCCTAGGAACTGACAACCTCCAGTCTTTGATTTGCGCGTCAAGCTGCATCCTCCGTAATCAGAATCCGTGAACGCTTCCAACTCTAGATCTCCCTCCGCATGATACCAAAGACCCAACTTTGGTTTCGACTTGAGGTATCGTAGAATCCGCTTCACAGCCTTCATATGCATCTCCTTCGGATTCGCTTGAAACCTAGCACAAATACACACATCAAAAATTATGTCAGGTCTTGAAGCAGTTAAATACATAAGTGACCCAATCATGGCCCGATATAAAGTCGGATCCACATTGGTATCACTTTCAGTACCCGGCCCGAGATTGTGATTCACTTGAATCGGCGTGCTGAAGTGGGCAGTCAACTTAGTTCCCTCCATCCCAAACCGTTCTAATATGTCATAAACATACTTAGTTTGATGGATAAACATCCCTTCCTTCTTTTGGTCAACTTGTAACCCTAAAAAGAAATTCAACTCCCCCATAGCACTCATCTCGAACTTAGACTTCATCACCTTCTCGAAATCTTTGCACATCTGTTCGTCTGATGATCCAAAAATGATATCATCGACGTACACTTGTACCAAGATAAAGTGTTCACCCTTCCTCTTCACAAATAGAGTACTATCTATCCTACCCCTTTCAAAACCGTTTTCTAAAAGATGGTTGGATAAAGTCTCATACCACGCCCTAGGTGCCTGATGTAATCCATAAAGAGCCTTATCTAAGCGATATACTCTATCAGGATATTTTGGATCTGTAAATCCGGGCGGTTGTTCTACATACACCAACTCCTTCACTTCCCATACAGGAAAGCACTCTTAACGTCTAATTGATATACCTTAAAGCCCTTGAAGGAGGCAAACGCTAGAAATAACCTAATGGCTTCCAGCCTTGCTACTGGTGCAAAAACTTCATTGTAATCGATTCCTTCCTCTTGGTTGAAACCCTTTACAACTAATCTCGCTTTGTTGCGCGTGACTATACCTCGATCGTCTCTTTTGCACTTAAAAACCCATTTGGTTCCTATGGCAATCTCCCCTCGAGGTAACGGAACTAACTCCCACACTTCTAGTTTCCTAAACTGTGAAAGTTCTTCCTGCATCGCTTCAACCCAGGAGTTATCCTTAAGTGCCATTTGCACATTCTTAGGCTCTACTTGCGATATGAACCATGAATAAAGACATGTGTGATATGCCTCGGAGTCGTTTATCATCGACAACAACACGGTGTTGTTATTTACACTACTCCGAGTCTTCACACCCTCGTTAGGATTTCCTATGATGCTTTCTATTGGATGGTTCTTGTTAACCCTAGAGGTCTCTATTTCATCAACCCTTAGATTATCTCCTAAGTTAGATCATATTTCACCTAAAGGGGGAACAGGCTCAGCTTCTACATTTTCCTCCTCACGGACGTTTTCCTCAGAGTTAGAACTTGATGCTTGAGTCTGATTCTCAGTGTTAGGTGCCTCTTGATCAGCAACTTCTGGAGATCCATCTACTGTCGCAGTAGGTTCGGATGTAGATTCGAACGTGGTCCTCGGAAAGATTTGGCCATCGTCGTTCAGATGCAACGTCGCCATGTCCTTCTCGATTGTACCTGCATTATCATCCAAAGGAATGTTAAATGACTCAAATAACTTATCATAGTCAAATATCCATTCCGGACCAGTTTGGGGTTCATGTGTATAACTTGTAACTTCAATGTTATACACAATCTCCACAGTACCAGTTGTTTTGTTAAACACCCGTTTGTTTGGTGAGTTTGGCACATAACCTAGGAAGTATCCTTCGTCAGCCTTTTCACCAAACTTCGGTTGATGTTTTGTTCTTAAAAGTGTGCATGGTACTCCAAACGGTTCGAATCCAGTTAAGTTAGGTGGCCGTTTATTCAAAATTTCATAGCATGTTTTGTTCAATGATTTGACTGTAAGCACTCGGTTTAAAATGTGGCACGCGGTATTCACTGCCTCCCCCCAAAACATTGTAGGAAGCTTTGAATCCGAAAGCATAGTCCTTGCAGCCTCAATCAAAGTTCTATTTTTACGTTCGGCCACCCCATTCTGTTGAGGTTCATATGGTGCACTGAATTGATGCACTATGCCCTTTGATAGGCAATATACACCAATTACATTGTTTTTGAATTCAGTTCCATTATCACTACGAATATGTTTAACCCTAGTTCCGTATGAGTTCTCCACTTGGTCCAAGAACCCGATGAGCCTTGCAGCCGTCTCGTCCTTCGTACCTAAAAAGAAAACCCAAGAAAAACGTGAGTAATCGTCGGTGATAACTAAGCAGTACCAACTACCTCCAATACTCCTTTTGTTGATTGGGCCGAAAAGGTCCATGTGCAACAGATCGAATGTTGAGGCTATGGAATTCTGCTTCTTGGACTTGTGTGTCTTCTTGTGCTGTTTGCCCTTCATGCAAGGTAGACACTTATCCTCGAACTGAAAACTTTTCATGGGCACACCCTGCACCAGTCCATGCTTCGTTATGTAATTCATCTTTCTCAGGTGCAGGTGAGCCATGCGTCTGTGCCACAGTACGGATTCCGTCTCCGAAGCTTTGGATAGTAGACAAATTGGCCCCATCGAAGTCTCTGGCTTGTTCATATCCAGCATGTACAAGTCGTTCTTCCTTGGCGCCCGCATCAACACCCATTCTTCAGGAATTTTGAATCCAGGCTTTAGCACTAACGCCTCAGTGTCAATAAATAACACCGAGTTCTTCTTATCACAGATTTGAGATACACTAATGAGATTATGAACCAGTTTATCAACGTGATAAACTTGGTCCAATTTTATTGTCCCATTTGTGACCACTCCGGTACCCGTGATGTTTCCACCCTTGTTACCAGCGAATGATACGAATCCCCTATTACCCCCCTTGAAGTCTGTAAGAAGACTTCTTTCCCCCGTCATGTGCCTGGAGCAACCACTGTCGACGAACCACTTGTTGTTTGGACCTGTAGTTATCTCCTGCACATGAAAGAAAAGAGGTTAGTTATCACGGGGAACCCAAGCCATGACTGACTTGGTAATACCATTCTCGTCCACATACGTGAACTCTTTCAAGTACCCATCTCGCCTTTCAGGTGACTTGGGCCTTTGAACTGAATTCTGTTGTGGTGCCGAGTGATTTAAGTTCACTATTTGCCTTGGTGTAGGCATTTGTTGTGGAGCTCTAGAATAATTTCTATTATATGCCAGTTCTGACTGTGATCCTTGAGCTCTTACCGGTGCATATTGTCTAACTGGAGTATGTGACCTACTAGGGGTGGTGCTCCTATAGACTTGTTGTGGTGCTGACCTAGATTGACTATTGACACGATTCGGTGAATTTGTCCTAATCACTTCCTTTGGTCCAACCTTAACCGGTGTGTTTTTCACAACTTGTTTGGGTGCGGCCTGCACAGTTTTCTCGGTAGGTTGAGAACTACTGCTGCTTGCCACACTGGTTGAGGGCTTGACAGGTGTTGGATTCACTGTCTTAGGGGTAACATCGGCTTTCCTAAGTGGACAGTGAGAAGCAACATGCCCTTTCTCGTGACATCTGAAGCAAGACATCTTATCCATGGACTTTTTGTTTGATCCCTTAGATCTAGGTGTCTCACTAGTGTCTACTTCCTTTGGTACAGCTATGATGTCTGACTCGTCGATCTGGTCAGCCCATGAAATTTTCTGTTTTCCTGCAGGTGTTTCACTGGAGGAAGACACAAATTGCACTTTCTTGACCTTGACGGTTGAGTCAGCCACCTTAGGTGCATTTTCTACTATAGGCTCAGGTGTCGGTTCAGGTAGGTCCTCTAAGTCTACTGACTTGTCAGTTTTCTCCTGAGGCTGAGGCACATAATTAGCATTGAAAGGTGGAGGAATTTCGTGATAACCTAGACCTACTGGCTTCTTGGACTGTCTTTGGGCATCTAAGACTTTCCCTAGATTTAGGCTCGAATTCCTAAACTTTTCCAGCTTGCTATTTGCCTCTGCTACCTTAACCTTGGTCTCTGCTAGCTCTATATCCTTGTCCTTAAGACTTTTTGTCAAGGCCTCTACGTGCTCATACATAAGTTCTATCCTAACACACTGCTCACTGAGTTTGTCTTTTAGAACTACTACGTCTTGAGCATCAGCCTTAAGTTTTTCTTTTAAATCTTGCTTTATATCATTTAGACTAGCATTTTCAATTTTTAAGTTTTCATTTTGAGCAGTTATGGTCTTCTGTGATTCTAAGATTAGATTTAACCTATCATTAGAACTAACACATAAAGCACATAAATCATGAAATAAAGAATAAGACAGACTAACCTTTGAGTTCTCAGATTCCACGTTGGCCATCTGAGCAGCAAACTCCAGCACTGTCGGACCATTCGCCTTTTCAACCCACATCGGACTGTTTTCCCTTGTGGTCTGCTCGTCTTCTTCAGACCCATTCTCTGTAACTTCAGCCATGAAAGCTCTAGCATTGGACTCAGGATGTGAACTCCAGTCATAGGTACCATCTAGCTGTCTGTCAGAAGTGACATTGGATAGTAGACCCGCTAGATTGGCTTGACCAGTTGAGGAACTCGGAAGGTATCTTTGTTGGGACTGATTTTGGAACTGTCCCTGATGCTGACTCTGCCCTTGGTATGACTCCGCTTTCGGTCTCTGACACTCCCTGGCGAAGTGTCCCAGTCCTTGACAGTTGTAGCATTTTACCTTGGACTTATCAAATCCTATCCCTTTGTTGTTCATTTGCAGATTCCTCCCAGTTCTTTTGATGAATCTTTTTACCCTCTGGGTCACCATGGCCAGTTGCCACTTAAGATCCATTTCCTCTAAGTCATCAGGGTCGACCTGATCGTAATCTTCATCCCATAGAGCTGGGTCATTGATTTTCCCTTGAACACAATTTCCGTATGCGGCCACAAAAGAAGCAAGTAGATTCAGATGCTCTTCCGATGACTTTGCGCTCATGGGCATCTTCGAATAACTCTGACTGGTCGATGCCTGTTGGACTTGAGGTTGCGGTTCTTCCGATCTTCCTAATCCTAAGAACGCGCGATTCAATGAGTCTTCAGACTCTGCTGGCGATGACGTTTCTCCGGTGAAAAACGCTGTAGCACTCTTCGGTTCAGCTGTCACTGATGATTTAGATGTCTTTCCAAAATACATTGCCGGATTCTGGACTTGCTCGTAATCAGTCTCAGCCTTAATCAACTCGAAGTGATATGCCCTCAACGTTCCCACAATGTCATCAAGTGATTGAGTATAGTATTTGTCCTCATTCAGCTTAATCATTGCCACGTACATAGCCCATTTGGCTGGTAGGGCATCAAGAAGCTTGTTGTTCTTGTCAGTGTCCGAATACTCAATTCCATGACTTTCAAGTTCTGTTATCAGATGATAGAACCTCGTGATAATATCATCCAACTGTTCATCCTTAATTGCCTTGAAAATCGCAAACTGTTGTTTCAACAGCTCTGTACGCTTTCTACGCACCCGAGGATTACCCTCACACCTTTTCTCGAGAGACTCCCAAAGTTCCTTCGACGTCCTTTGAGTCCGAAATGTGTGCAAAATATCTTGAGGTAAAGCCATACGGATTATGGAGAAAGCTTTGTTTTCGGCTTCAAATAATTTCTTGTCATCTTCTTTCATCATCTGATATGACAAGACCTTTTGACGGCCTTCAACTTCAGATACTGGCGGGATGTACCCTTCATCTATGCACACCCACATGCGCATATCATTGAATCGTACAAAATCTGTAAATCGGTCCTTCCACCAGTAATAGTCCTCAACTTTCATCAGCTTAGGCGGTGCATTTGCCTTCCCAACTTCGTGGTCCATCTCAAGGAATTTCTGAAGATTTGACATCTTTTCTAAACAAATTGAATTTGAACTTAATTAATTTAATTCGAAACTGATTTAGACTAACTTTTTCGAATCTAGGTAGATTCGAAACTAATTAAGGGTAAATCTTTTGGGATTAAATTCGATTAAGTGTTAAAATTCGATTAGATTCGAAATTATGTCAGATTCGAGATATCCTTAGAGTCGATGGTCCTTAGATTCGAAGGGGAACAAACTCGAATTTCAGCAGATTCGAAACACAGATTCGAAACAATACTAGACTCGAAATAAACTCGAAACTAATGTAGACTCGAGATCCTATTCGAATGAAGCACCAGATTCGAAACAAGGTAGATTCGAAAATCTCTGAAATTGACTCGAAAGGAGCGTATTTAGGTTAGACTCGAGACTAAAGTGAAACCCTAATTACCCCTATAGATTCGAGCGCCGCAAACTCGAAAAACGGCTAACACTTTGATTTTTTGACGTATTACAGATTAAATCACTATTTTTCGAACGAAAAATAATGATTTCGATCAAAAACGTGAAAAACCACAAAGTGTTTCCCGAATATGAATTTGCTAAGCTTGAAAACACGTTTTTGAGAGCAAAACCGTCTAACTAGCGTCAAGAAACCTAGACTGTATCTGATGAACACGAAGAACACCAAGAACACTCCGTAGGCTCTGATACCACTTGTAAGGTCTACGACTGCAAGATCTATCTAGACGCGGATCCGTGAACGAGTGCGGAATCCTCGTTGACGGTTAGACGGACAACTCTCAACCAACGGAACACGGAGACTATTAGACGCTGAACGAACGACACACGAACGATCCTACGAACTAATTCTCTCCGAAACGGCACTCACCTAGCTGATAAACTCGAGATCGCCTTTTGCTTAATTCCTCACGAATTCTGCTAAAAGTCCTCTAATGATTCGAGTCTATCCCTAATTATAGACCCTGATTCGAGTCTGTTGTGGGCCAAGCTCGAATCTGGCCCAAGGCCCATTCGAGTCTGTCCACAAGACACTCTCGAATCTAGCCTTCGTTCGAATCTATGGTTACATTCGAATCTATCACAGATTCGAATGTCAACCCATATATAATTCGAATCTAGCCTTTTACATAAACAACTAAGTGTTGAACCTTACGTTATTACTTATGATTGAATTTATCTTTGTACTTTATGTTTGAACTTCTTGTAATACGTTACATCAAGTTCAAACATACAAACACTAATAAATATCAACCATATATAAACATATATATCACACACTTGCTAAAATCACAATGTAGGATCACTTAGACTGCTATCGTCACACAGGATGTACCAACAGAAGTTTTCCCAAAAACAACATTTTGACACAAAATTTCGATTTTCAGAAACTTTAGAACTCGAAAAAATGCTTTTTGAAAAACTCAAACTAAATGTCATATGATGTATTATAAGCCTTGAAATTTCAGATTCAAGCTTATTTAATCATGATGCATACATACATACATTCAAGTTTAACATTGAAGCCCAAATGATGGATATTTGATTTTCACACACCGACACACACTCAAATACACATAGTATACAAACTGAACTCACACAATCTCGAAATAAAACTGAAAAAAATACAAAACAGTAAACAAAACAAATAAATTACTTACAATTTTTTTGAAATCAAGCAAGATATCGATGGATGAATGAAAATCTAAGAGAGAGAGAGAGAGAGAGAGGGAGGGAGAGAGAGAGAGAGAGAGAGAGAGAGTGTGTGTGTGTGTGTGTGTATAAGGCGGTGTACAGTGCTTGGAATTCAAAAAAGTGAAAATGAAATTTGACTTTCAAATTTATACCCATTTCACGTTGGTACCTGGCCCAATACTTTTTCTCTCTTATTCACAATTAGGCCCACACACAAAAAAATTAAAAGATACAAAACAAAATAAAACAAAACAAAAAAAAATTATAACAAACAAAAAACAAAAACAAAAATTGAACTAACAAAAAAAATGAACAAAAAAACTAAAATAAAAAATTGAACTAAAAAAATAAACTGAACAAGAAAAACAAAACATTGCTCCCCCTTGAAATTTGCATTATTGCTCCCCCTCAGATGAAATATCATCTTTTAAGTATGCTTCCCCTGCGATAAGCAGATAAAAAAATATCAGATAAAAATTTTCAGTTTGCTCCCCCTGCACATAACATTCAGTTAAATCTTCAAAAAGATCAAGACATCGAAAATAAAATAAATTAACACAAAAAATTAAATCAAGTAAATAATTGTAAATTTAAAAATTATATTTTGTAACACCTGAATGCTTAAATCTACCGATTCAGCCTACCCAATTTGTATACCAAAAGATTAAATCGTTTTTCATCTAACGCTTTGGTAAACAAATCAGCTAGTTGATATTCAGTCGGTACAAAATATAATTTAACATTACCGTTTTCTATATGATCCTTAATAAAATGATACCGAATGTCAATGTGCTTTGTTTTGGAATGTTGCATCGGATTAGAAGCAATAGCAATCGCGCTCTGTGAATCACAATAAATCGAGATCTTCTGAGGTGTAAACCCGTAATCACGCAGTTGGCTCTTCATCCACAGCACTTATGAACAGCATGAGGTTACAACTACATATTTGGCTTCAGCTGTTGACAATGACACACATTGTTGTTTCTTGGATGACCAGCATACGGGTTTATCACCAAGGAATTGAACAGCTCCTGATGTGCTTTTTCTATCCATTTTATCTCCTGCATGATCAGCATCAGAAAAAGCAGTCAATGTAAATGTTGATTCCCTAGGATACCACAAATCTATGTTAGGAGTATCCTTTAGATATCTCAGAATCCTTATGGCAGCAGCCAAATGAGATTCTTTTGGAGTTGCTTGATATCTAGCACATACATATGTAGCGAACATAATATCATGTCTACTCACGGTTAAGTACATTAATGACCCAATAATTCCTCTATAATGAGTAACATCAACAGGTTTCCCAGAAATGTCCTCATCGAGTTTCAATTTAGAATCAGGAGCCATGGGTGTTTTCACTGGGGTACTATTGACCATGTTAAAATTTTTCAACATGTCTTGAATATATTTTGACTAATTAATGAAAATTCCTTCACTCAGTTGTTTAACTTATAGCGCCAAGAAAAAATTGATTTCACCCATCTTGCTCATCTCAAATTTCTGGGACTTTAAGAACGCAGACTTTTTACAAAATTCAGTATTTGTAGACCGAAAAATTATATCATCTACATATATCTGTATCACTATGATATCTGGACCTTGACATTTAATGAATAGGGTTGTGTCAACTGCACCTTTGTTAAAACCATATTTTAAGAGATCAAATGATAAAGCATCATACCATGCTCGTGGTGCTTGTTTAAGTCTGTACAGTGACTTATCTAAATTATATATATGATCAGGCTTCAATGGATCTGTAAATCCTTCTGGCTGATATGTATATACTTCATCTTTTAATTCCCAATTTCAAAAAGGTTGTTTTCACATCCATTTGATAAACAGTAAAGTTTTTTTGAGCAGCAAAAGCTAAAAACATCGTAATAGCTTCTATTCGGGCAACAGGGAAAAACGTCTCGTCATAGTCAATTCCCTCCTGTTGACTATATCCTTTGGCCACAAGTCTTGCTTTTTGAGAATGATGACACCATGTTCATCCTTCTTATTCTTGAATGCCCACTTCATATCAATAATCGATTTGTCCTTTGGTCTTTCCACCAACCGCTAGATTCTCAACCTCTCAAATTGATCAGCTCCTCTTACATAGCTACAATCCAATCTGTATCCTGAAGAGCTTCCTTCACCATTTTGGGTTCTATCTTACTCAAATAGTTTGAGAAGAGGCATTCATTAATAGTAGCTCTTTGGGTTTTAACAGATACAGAGGGATCTCCAATGATGTCTTCAGGTGGATGATCCCTTGTCCATTTGTATGAATGAGGATAAGGTTAGAGTTGGTCTTCATTAGGATTCAAATCCAAGTTGGGTTGACGGGGGAAAGATTCCGATGTTGTTGGAATCTCAACTGAATTAGGGGGTTCAGTGGTTTTATTATTCAAGGGAGCGTTTTGGGATTCTGGAGCTGGAGGTTGTTGAACACTTTCAGATGGAATATGTACATCAGTTGACGAAACATCTCCAGTATCTCCAGAAACCGGTGGTTGTGAATGATCTGAGACTACTACAGGATCTTCAGTAACCCTGTCAGGAACCAAAATAGGAATATCAGATTTGGTCTTATCAAAGTAGTCATCATAAAAATATTTAAATAATGTATTTAGATTATTCATATCATTTTTCAATTCTGTTGACTTCATAGAAGTCTCCTGTTGAGACTCCAGTCCTGAACTGGCATGTCAAGGAGCCATTATGATGCCCTCATCAAAATTGACGTTGACGCTTTCGTTGACGGTCTTTGTGCGTTTGTTGTAAACTCGGAAAGCTACTGATTCATATTGATGGCTGCTGTTGCAACTCCTCCCCCACTGCCTCCACCTGATGGTGGTAACGGTGGTCGTCGTCCTCCTGCTGGGCCTCATAGATTCCTTATCGTTGAGGACCCAAAGGACAGGGCGAAGCTTCTTATTCTTCTTCAGATGAAGATGATTTCGGTTTGGTTCGCTAGCTGGTCGGCGATGGAGTCTTTAGGTATCGCTGCCGGGGTGCGAGGTATTTTGGCGCATCCCCCGATCAGCGAGTCTCGGCCTCCTGCCTTCATCCGTCTGCTAGATATTGACGAGCCAGTATACAGAGAGCTCACTCTCAAGTTTTTGACTACCTTCTCATTCGATGAGACAATTTCTGATCCGACTTCCGTGTAGATGAGTTTTCGTTTAGGAGGTGTTGAGCGTTGGATATCTCTCAGAGAGTTGGGGATTCTCTCTGCTATGTACAGAGATGCTCCATTCAGTACGGTCGTTCGCGGGCCAACAGAGGGTTTTTCTGAGGCGGCTTTTTGGACTACGCTCATGTACGACTCACACAGCTCGAAGGCTACTGCCTTCCAGGACCTGGTGCATCGTATTATCTTTCGGATATTAGCGACTAGCATATCTTGCCACAGGGAGCCTGGGATGGTGTCCCATCGAGACCTGATGATGCTAAGCCATCTGGTTGGACTTGGACTGCACAATTTAGTACGTGTTTTGGTTGGCGCAGTTTTTTTCCGGTGCTTGCGGGCAAGTCGCATCTAGCCTGTTGGTAGGCGGCATGTATATTACGTAGCTGACGTGTAATATTGGGGTTTTTGCCGATCCCGCCGTAGAGCAGGAGTTATCGGTTGTCCCAGCCGCACAGCGGATGAGGTTCGGGGTTGAGACTCTTGCGGGTATGGTCATGCTGACGCGAGATAGATGACATCTCCAAGGTTGGTTTGATCCTAATGCCGCAGAGTAGCACGAGATGGAGCCCGGTGGGGGCAAGGCAGAGCCTGATCAGCAGGCAGGCCTGGTAGCTCAGCGCATTCCTTCCCCCCCTCCCGTTATTTCCGCCCCCTTGCCTACCCAGCCTCCCCCTTATTCCTCCACGCAGCCTTCCTCATCCACCTCTTCCCCCATCATTTAACCCATTGTCATTGATGATTCTACTTCTTTATCTCAGCGGGGTGTCCTTCTAGGACTCGTCGCTGATATGGATGCCCACTTTCGTTTCTTTAGCTCCGTCGCTCAGACCCTTCTTCCTCATATCTCTCTCCCTCTCCCTCTCCATCGCCATCTCATTCCATCCCATTCCATAGTCTATTCCTCTACCACCACAATTCCTAGCCCCGCCACATTTCCCTCTTCCTCTCCCCCATTCCCCCTCCTTTCCCGTCTTCTTTTCCATTTTCTTCATTTCCCCTACTCTTCCTTTCGAAATTGACAACTTTGATTCCCAGTATATTTTGCACTCATCAAATGATTTGTATTAAGAATATGAAGATTACAAGAGAGAAATTGTGATCTCAATCTCTAGGAATTTCACACACTCAAGAACACACACTAGATGGAGGCTCCTCTTTCTCTTCTTTCTAAAACCCTAGGAGATCAATACTATATATACCTAAGCTTACTTTGGGGGTTTGTCCAAACACTCCCCTTAAAGTCTTGGAAATTAAGATTCCCCCTAAAGTAAACTATTCCTAATTATAAATTGAACCTAGACTTTTATTATATTTAATTATACACTATTTTAGGGCTAACAATCTCCCCTTTAGTGTATAATTAAATATTTACAATTAAGCGTAATTACACAAGCTTGAATTACAAGAAATAAAGTTTCTAACAATCTCCCCCTTCTTGTAATCAAGGCTTCTATTCTTCTGAAGTCTTGGGCTCTAAACTCTGATCTCTGATCTTTGAAGTAACTCTGATCTCTGAACTTTTGAAGTATATCATTGATCTTCTTAGATGACTCTCCCCTTAAATGTTTCAGATCGGTGGCTCTCCCCTTGCGTTTAGTATGTCTTTCAAAACATTTTCAACTCTTTTTAGAACATTCTCCCCCTCATGATGATCATGAGTATTATGATCATCATGTAATCACTTCGGTTCTCCCCTTCAAATGAATAAACTCAATGTGTCTTCAAATCTTCTTTCTTTGTAGAAGCAGATGATTACAGACTCAGAAAGAAAATATTACATTTATGAACATTACAGACACAGAAGTACTTATCTCTCTCATGTTACATTCTCAACCCCCTCAATAACAAAATATAAACAGTTACACCATAAAATTTTCTCTTGCCTTCAGAAACAACAATCTCTCCCTCATTACAAAGTATTCAGGATCAAAAGGATATTACAATGAAGATCATGGCTTTGCAACCTGAATATAAAAAAATGAAACAAATTCGTTAGTAAGTAACATTCCAGTTCCACATAGGAGTTCTGTTTGCACAATAGACTAAGTCTATGTGACCTACGTTCAGCGCTGGCGTGACTTTAACACTGGTAGGATTTCCAAATAATCATCGTGAAATCCTTTATCGTGAAAGAATCACTCATATTTGTTCCGCCTTTGTCTCGGTAGACAAGCTGTTTATAGTCACGCAGACTGTAGACTCCATCTGTCCTAAAAGTGTATAACATTAAGCTCTAGACTCAAAGTGCATCAATTGAAGTCGGAGACCGGAGAGAATGTCTTCCTTGTTTCAATATCAACAATATCCAAATGATATAACGATAGAGTATGTGATATAACTCCGTGTGAATTGAAACAGAAGTCTTTTAAGAGACACTGAGTAGCTAGGGAGATTAGGTGCATGCGTCACTGGGTCCATGACGTCTTGTTCAATACCTAATTTCAACACATGGACTTTGGTAGCAGATGTAGGAAACCCAGCAGACTGACACGGTATTGGTAGGATTTGTCTTTTCTTTTAATCATTTCTCACCCCTCAGCTCTCGTCATTTTTCAATTGAACTCCCTCCAGCTCATTTTTAAAATTGTTAGTTCATGATGCACTCTCATCTCTTTTCAATAACCCCTCTTAATTGCATTTTATCTATGCTCGACCCTGTTAGTACCCCATGGTAACTAACACTCCTCAACTATTTGACCTAAGAACCCTTACTCACACAAACTAAAGTGGTTTGCTCCTTGGGTAGGTCTTCCGGCGCTGGTTTAGACCATAGGAACGATATATATATTCCTAATCACACATATTAGGCATCATCGGAGTCAGCATGATATCTTGAAAGATATATCAGTGAAGCTCATGGGGTATTTCAGAAATGGATGAGGGTTGAATGAAATATCTTGGGAAGTTTGAGAGACTGTATGAGAGAACTTTAATAAAAAGTCTGATATGAGATTTGGAAATGAATCAGACTATCATGAAAGAATTAGCTTGTATGGGAGAAACTTGATGTATGAGAGAATCAAAATATGTGGGAGAAATCAGAATATTTGAGAGAATCTCGGGAAGAATGAGATCAAGATCATCACAAAGATTAGATCAATTAGTCTTGGTGGAAATTTATTCAATCAGAGATTCAGATTATTCTAACAAAACCTTTTAAAGTGTGCATTAGAGTATTCAGAATGCTTACACACTTTTCGTTAAGATGTCATCTTCAAAGCGCATCTGAAACTCCCCCTGCAAATAAGAACAATATCAGTGAAACATAATATGTTATGAGTGAATTTCAAGAATGAAACTCAAACTCAAACTGATAAGCATAAAAAGTAGAGAAAATTCCAAAGAAGTCTCGTAAACACGGGTTCTAAACTGGGTGTTTAGAAACCATCTAAACATGAAAGATCGGGTTCTGATCTGTCATGATGCAGAAGCCATTGCTTTGAAGTACGGGTTCCACTTGGAATTAAGTAGAAGCCATTGCTTTGAAGATCGGGTCCTGAACTGAGTGATCAGAAGCCTTTACATTGAAGTCCGGGTTCCAGTCTGAAGTGATCTGAAAAACCATCTAATTGAAGTCCGGGTTCCAGTCTGAAGTGATCTGAAAACCATCTAATTGAAGTCCGGGTTCCAGTCTGAAGTGATCTGAAAACCATCTAATTGAAGTCCGGGTTCCAGTCTGAAGTGATCTGAAAACCATCTCATTGAAGTTCGGGTTCCAGTCTGAAGTGATCTGAACACCATCTCATTGAAGTCCGGGTTCCAGTCAGAAGTGATCTGAAAACCATCTCAATGAAGTTCGGGTTCCAGTCTGAAGTGATCTGAAAACCATCTCATTGAAGTTCGGGTTCAAGTCTGAAGTGATCTGAAAACCATCTCATTGAAGTCTGGGTTCCAGTCTGAAGTGATCTGAAAACCATCTCATTGAAGTCCGGGTTCCAGTATGAAGTAATCTGAAAACCATTTAACCTGCAAAAAAAATTAAACCACTTTTGGTACCCATCGAAAGATGGGTCCTTTCTTGTTAGATTTAGGATTTCCATCGTCATGTAACAACACAACAGTAGGAATCCATATATCATTCGACACAGGTTTAGATGCAGAACCTTTTGGCACCCATTTGTATATGGGTCTAGCTGATTTTGAAACAACCTTAGGTAATGGAACAACCTTTGGCTTGCGTGACTTTAGAAATGCCTTAGGCTTGGCCTTTGGCGATGGTTTTTCCAATTTGTCAGGCGCTGATGAGGCATGCACTTTTGTTTTCTTAAATTGGCGGCGTTTTCGTTTTTCAGGATAAGGTACAAACTTAGTCATTTCCGGAATGGCGCGCCGAAAACTTTTTGGACATAATTGAAACAGATTGCAAAAAGAGTATTTCAAAGGATTACTAGCAACATCCTTTCCAGGCACACTGACACTTCTATCGATTTTCACAAAAGATTCAGGCATGACTACCTTTTTCACAAAGAAACTTTGAAAATCAAGAGGTGTTATTTTAGGAATCCTGCTTGCATGATCTGTAGGTGCAAAACAATGAGAGTCTGTACGTTTGGAAGACTTAGACTTGGAGAAATTTCCTTGGAGAGTGGGTTTCTTGGAAGACTTAGATTGACTCCGAGTCTTCTTTGAAACCTCAGCTTTGGAAGATTTGGAGCACTCACCTTTACAACTGACAGAAGAAACTTCAACCTTGGCTTTACCTTTTTCAGATGATGTGAGATGGACTTTTGTAGGATGAGAAACCTTTGAATCTTTTAAATGAGAATTTAACCTTTCTGAAACTGTGTCAAGATTTTCTTTGTAGATGGTTAATTCTACATTTTGTTCAAAACTTTGATTTGCCAAATTTTCCTCGCTCTTGAGAAAAGCTTCTTGATAATCAAGAGCTTTCTTTCAAGTTGTCTTTAATTCCTTTTCTAAAACAGTAATTTGATGTTGAAGAACTTTAATAGGAATGTAAAGGTGAGGGATTGGTTTGACAGGTTCTGCGTTCATTTCAGCCTCTGAATAGCTAGACAAGAAGTCCTCCTCTAGAGTACGTACTCTATAGGGATAACTCTCGTTTAGATCATCATATTTAAAAGACAATTCTTTTTCTTTGTTTTCATCTCGTTTCTCATCCTCTTGGATTAAAATTTCTTCCGATGATTGATAAACGAAAGATTTCAACCCAGCATCCATATATCTCATGTCATAAAAAATAGGTAAAACTTGTTGAACCTTTTCCAAATACTTAGGATTTTTAAAACCAATTCCTTGTTTGGAATGATAAAACCTAGTCTCTTTGGGTTGGTTTAAATGAATAGTTTGTTCAGTTTGACCCCGTTTTAGAAATTCATCATCTAGGGTCTTTATGCGAGAGTACAAACCTATTCTTTCTTCTTCTATCATTTTGTATTTTTCCAAACTGTCTACGTTTTCCATGCTTACTGACTCTAAGCATTTTGAAAGAACAGATATTTCTGATTTTAAAGAGTTCTTTTCATCAGTTAGTTTATCCATACAAGATTCAAGGTATAAATTCCTATCCTCAACATCTACCTTTTCAATCAACATCTTCTTTATCACCTCATGGTTGTTTAGCCATTTCTTTTTATACACAGCAGATTGTTCTTTTTCAGCAATCAATTCATTCTTTAATTCATTTAGTTGTGCATGCAGTTCATCAAATTCATCACTAGATTTAAAATCAGATAAGGATTGTATATCAGATAAATCAGACGAAGATGAAGAACTTTGTACCAGTTTGGAGTAGTTCATGAGACAGACTGGAGATATATCAACTTTCTCCTCCACGACAGTCATTTCATGTGTGGAAAATCCTTGAGCCATGATTGTGGAGTGCAAAAGGTGGATCTTCTAGATTGGAAACTGGAAAAACTCAGAAATTTCACAAGTTCGGATGTATACGAGGTTGGTAACTTAGAGAAACATGGATCAGAAACGGGTTTTTGATGTTAAAACTTCAGATTTTCTAATAAAGAAATTGTAGATCTCGTTTCTAGCTTCGTTTCGGCGTATGGTAGGCCGTCAAACGATGTTCCAGTCAAAAGTTATGCCCTCTGGGAGCACTGAATGTCAAAAGTTTGGATAGACCCGCACCCGAAATTCGGGTGATCCGAATTCGGATGTCCAAATTCAGATGGATCCGAATTCGGATGGGTCTGAATTTTGGTGAGGTCGTAGATCTCGTTTCAAGCTTCGTTTTGACGTATTATAGGCCGTCTAACGATATTCCAGTCAAAAGTTATGCCCTCTGGAAGCACTGAATGTCAAAAGTTTGGATAGACCCGCACCCGAAATTCGGGTGATCCGAATTCGGATGGGTCTGAATTTCGCTGAGGTCGTAGATCTTGTTTCAAGTTTCGTTTTGACGTATTGTAGGCCGTCTAACGATGTTCCAGTCAAAAGTTATGCCCTCTGGAAGCACTGAACCGAGAATAACACTTAAGAATTTACTCATTAACAATTTCAACGATTAAACAAGAAAAACTTGTAATTATTGAACAAGAAATGCTTGAAATCAGTACAAGATTAATTTCTTATGATTATGGAATCGAAAACCAAATGAAAATAGAATATTAACATAGAATTAAGAGCAAAACCTTTGATTTTTGCGAAGAACACGAAGAACAATTAGATTTAAAAAATGTAATTACTCCTTAGATACTTCAAATTAGATCATGAAAATTTCCAGAACAAATTATCTAACATATAAGATCATTCATGCAAAATTTCAGATCATTTCAACAAGTATATCACTCAAATAAAAAATATAATCACAAAAACGTAACAGAAAATGACCAGAATAGTAAAATTGCGATTACTCCCTCGATATTTGGAGTTAGCCTCTGAAATTTTGACAGGATGTTTCTGGCATATACTCGCACAACATATCCAAAAATCAGCTTAAACGGACATCGTATGAATGTTTGGTGATTTTTTGAAGTTTCAGCCCAATTTCATGACGTTTTTTTTTTTGTGAAGAACACGAACAGATCTGAGATTTCAAGTTTAAATCCAATCTTCTTGCTCTGATACCAATTGATAACTTAGATTCTCAGTATATTTTGCATTCAAACACAATAATCAAACGATTTGTATTAAGAATATGAAGATTACAAGAGAGAAATTGTGCTCTCAATCTCTAGTAATTTCACACTCAAGAACACACACACTAGGTGGAGGCTCATTTGTGTCTTCTTTCTAAAACCCTAGGAGAACAATACTATATATACCTAAGCTTACTTTGGGGGATTGTCCAAACACTCCCCTTAAAGTCTTGGAAATTAAGATTCCCCCAAAGTAAACTATTCCTAATTATAAATTGCACCTAGACTTTTATTATATTTAATTATACACTATTTTAGGGCTAACAGAAACCCCCGTTATCCCTACCACCACCACTACTTCCAAATCCCAGCCTTTAGCCCAGCCTCACCGATCCCCCACCTATTCTGAGTCTACCGAGTCTGAGCCCTTTCATCCAGACATGTTTATCCAGTCTCCTGCCTCCCATCCTGGTGCTTCCAGCTCTCAGACCTGCCCGCGGAGTCCTTCTCCCGAGCCTCAACCATCTCCTGAGCACCGCCCGGTCTGCCGTTTGCGCTTCACAATTTCCCGAGATTCTTTTGTAGCTAGGAAGCCTCCTCCTCCAGAGTCTTGATCATCAGCAACAGGGACATTTGTATTTCTTTTTATTTTTGGGATGTACTTATTTACATTATTGCACTTTTTATTTGGGATGTATTTATATTTCATATTTTATCTTTGTATTTATGTTATGGTTGTTGATGTATTTTGTGGTTGTTGTGGTTATGATCAGTCGAAGCCGGACCATGGCAGCGATGTTTACTGGCAGTCAGTTCAGCTTCATTAGTCTAGATCTGCCTGGCAGCATTCAGCAGTTCAGGGGAGTTATTCTGTTCTTACTTATCTCTCATTTCCATACTTGTGAATATTGTTTTAGACATTGAGGACATTGTCTCTCTTAAGTATGGGGTCGGGTGATAAAATTAGCATTTTTGAGTTGCTTGTCTGAAGTTAGACTACTTTAGTGCATTTTATGCATTTGTATCCTATATTTAGCAAATTTTCAAAATTTTCTCTCATTTTGATGCGCGTTAGACTCTTTAGTAATAATGTTCTGTTTAGATTGTATGCGAGACTGACGTTGTAAGTTTGATGCTATTTGAACAATGAGAGACGTTTTGATTGCATGTTGTCAATTTTTGAACCGAAACAGCATGATATTAACACATATTACCCTTATCATTCATTGCGTGAGAGTTTGAGCCGTATAGCATCATTGTTATGCTCATTTTCGTATGATGTGTGTTTATGCCTGTTTTGACTAACAGAAGTAGAACATTAATTTAAATACATGTTAAAATCACAATTTTTGGAAATTAGGCACACATATAGAGGCAACTTTATGATATCCCATTTCTAGCTTTCTTTTGTTCATCTTTCACCCTTTATTCTCCCAAGTTTAGCCTTTTTGCTTTCTTTTACCCTTATTTGGGATCTTATTTAAGAAGCAACCGTTAGTTTTGTCTGTTTTTGTTTATTTTAGTTTATTCTCTTCATATTTGAGCGTTTATGCATAGATCTGAGAGTTTTGAGAGTATATTAGCTTTATGGTGCTCCCCGTTGCTTTTTTCATTCGGTCTTTGTTTATCTAAATTGTTGAGCACCGATTCTAGTTATGCATAGGTAGTAGTTTTTGAGCATCGGTCATGACAGCTGATATGGTCTTAGAATCTAAGGTTGATATAGTTAGAAAAGCAGAAAGAAAGAAAAGAAATAAAAAGAGAGAGAAAAAGAGAAAATGAAAACGGAAAAAAGAAAAGAAAAAGAAATAATAAATTCCTTAGCATTATGTTGATTCTTTATCAGCTATATAGTTGAGGGATGCTTCGGCTTTGTATATAGTTAGAATTTAGTTTTGTTTTTGTTTTTCGTTGTTCTTGTTGCGCATATTTTTGGTTATGTTTAGCTGCTATCTCTTTTATTAGATTGGTTCCGTTTGTTTTGTTTTATCCCACTTTTTCCCATATTCTCCACCCCCTTAGCCCTAGCCACCTTACATCTCATAAGTCCTTTATGAGATAAGTTTTCTTTACATGTGATGGAGATGTGATTTATTTTCAAGCCTATGCTTATATAGTTGACATGTTTGGCATCGAGTGGATTTTTGTGCTTATATACACATTAGCCTATACACGTATGAGTGATGAATGAAATCCATGTGAGGTGTTACTTCATGCTGCTATGTTCGAAAGTATCTAACATGTTATTTCATAGTTTTTGCGTCTCTTGGTTTAGATAGCTCTTTCTTGCGAGTATTAGTTTCAAATGCGTTCTTTTACAGATCTTTATTGCTTTAGAGTGTCACACCCCGCTATATCGGAAACACGGAATGTAGCAGTGATATGATCATTGCATAAGTATAGAAACATACCATTCATGAAAATCGTTCCATAACATTCAAACCAAAGCAAATAAAAGTAAATTTTTGAGTTTACAACACGTTAACAAAATATCCATATCCCAAAATACAAGGTTTCCTGAGCACACTACTTCAATGCTAGCACACGCGTCATGAGGGATCACTTACTGATGATTTCCTGAAAAGCATGCCATAAAATACGGGTCAACTATTGAAAATAGTTGGTGAGTTCACAGGTTTTGTATGAAATAAGAAATTTCAAATGAAATTTTGTTTGCAATATGTCATGGTTGTTTAATGTTTGTCTTTGCAGCACAAGGTAATGTTATACACGATGTATATGTAATGAGCCACTACTCAAACCTAGAATGTTGACTTGAATGCCACGATGAAATCACATAAATGTATGTATGATAATTATGCACTCACTAGTACCTCATGAGTGGGTGGTCAACCAAATATCGATATCCATAAAAATCATCCGGCCCATCAAAATGTGTAAACTGAGTAGTGTTTCGTCGTGTGGTCTTACACAATGTATACTTTGTCTACTCATACAAAACTAAAATTATATACATACCAATGTGCCAAAATAAGTGAACAAATGTATGAGTTCATATGTATCAAGAATGATAAAACCACCATATTGCATAAAATGTATCATGATTTTCACCCCAAAACGTTAAGAATAGTAAAAAGGGGCCGTGAATACTCACAATAGTCCAAGTAGGTGTTTGCTCAAGGCTTGGGTGTTACGGCAACTAACTCCTTCCTATGAAATATAAATGATGTGTACATAAGTAAATCGATAAATTTTACTTAGTAATAACTTGTATACAATGCCCTTATAGTTATGTTTTAGTTTAAATGGTGTTATAATTCTTTTTAAAACCTTTATAAATCTGATTATATTAATTATAATAGTATTTCATTCTTGAAATTGTGAGTTTATGTTAGAATAATGAAAAGTGTGAAATTAGCTCATTGGGGGTTGAATAAGACAAAAATTTTGAATCTGTCAGATTACCACTCTTTCCTTCTAGTCTACATTTCATGATGCTATGTTCAATTTCTGTCCTTGAATATTTTATATAATAAACTTTAGGGTTTTAGGAAGATTTTGACATATTCCAAACATTTTTTAGAGATGTCTAAGTCTACTTTTGAAATTATACCAAAACAGAAGTCCAGAAGGTTGAGCAGATTGCACACCTTTTTTGTATGGACTGTTTGGAGGGTCAACACTCAATGGATTTGAGTGAGACCAGAACCCTTTGAAAGCTAACTCATAATACTAAATTCCAGAAGTGAATTCGAGTTATTTGGAGAATTATTTTGAGAGTTATTATATTTACAAGTCACATGAACATTCTGCTAGATATTTACTTTTTGCACACGTAACTTTAAAAATATGTTTTCATACACAAATCTAACTGGATTTTCTTGAAACCAATTGGGTTGGATAGCCAACTCATAAAACTAAATTTCTGAAGAAGATTCTTCAACTCATTTGGATGAAAAATGAGGAAGTTATGACTGTTCAAAGTGGGTGTTATAATCTGCCCAAAAGGTTCATGAATGCAACATGCATGTTCTTAACAAAACTAGTCATGCATGTTCAAAAATTCGAAATTTTTACTTATAAATACCGATTTAGATACATGCAAGAGTATTTGATGACTTCTTGTTGTATTTCACATGTATTACTCATATTATTTTTGACATTTTAATGGTGAAGTCATTCAAACACACATGCATGCCCATTTTGAAGCTTTTTCAAGAACTTTCTTGTTTCTTGACTTAGGTTTGATCATGGATTATCATCTTTTACACATTTAATATGTTTTGATGGATAATCTACAAATATCAAGTTTTTGAAAAATAAAAAAAACGTTAGTTGAAGAAAAATGGAAGAAAAGTAGGAGAAATGACAAGAAAACTTGTAAAAAGATGAAGTTTGAGTGTAGTGATCATGCTAGATGCATAAACACATGTTTGTACCTTTTGATTAACACTTGAAGTGTTCAAATGAAGGTGTTAATGGCTGGATTTTCAGCAGATTTTGAGAGAAAAAAACTGAGTATAGTGAGCGAAACAAGAGAGAGAAGGAGTGGATTGAAAATGATGAAGAGATGGAGTGTAGAAGTGGTTTTTATAAAATAAAAAAAAACGCCATGCATGTCTTGTCTCTCTCCCTCTCTTGGCCGTCCAAGAGGGAGGGGGGGGGGGGTAATTAAATTTTTTTTTATATATGTATGACATGTATTGAAGGTGGGTTGTTAATTAAGTAAAGATGTGTAAGTGTGATGCCTTATTTTCACTATAATTGCCTTTGTTTTCTTGACTTAAGCAAGTTATAATAAATTTTATTCTTTTATTTTCTTATGTGTATTTTAGTATTACTTTGATGTTTAATGTTATTTATTTATTGTTTTTAGGCATTGTACGAAAATTATCTGAAAATTCTACATCGAACGTAGAAAACTAAGCAAATTAATGAAATTTCTTAATTGCTTGCAACTTAGGTTTCTATTTCTAAGTCTAAGAAATCAATTGGGTTATGAAAAGGTAACTTGAATAGATGAGTTGGTGTCTAACCTGAAACGCAAAATTGACAGTTGTCACAGTCTCCCCCTGTTAATTGAATTTCGTCTCGAAATTCTGGTTATTTTTTGTCTTGCTTGATGTCTTTAAATAGATGGGGGTACTTGCGTCTCATGAAGTCTTCTCGTTCCCACGTATATTCGGGTCCACTTTTTGCATACCAACGAACCTTCACGATAGGAATTTTGCTTCGCTTAAGTTTCTTAACTTCCATGTCGAGGATTTCTACAGGTTCTTAGAAAAGTAACTGTTCCCTAACTTTGACTTCCTCGCTCGGAATGATCAGAGGATCGTCGTCGACCCATTTCTTAAGGTTTGATACGTGGAATACATGGTGAATAGTGCCCAGTTCAGCTGGTAGTTTTAACTTGTAAGCTACGTGACCGATCTTTTCCAAGATCTTGTATGGCTCAATGTATCAGGGACTTAGTTTGCCTTTCATTCCAAATCGTATTTAACCTTTCCATGGAGATACTTTCAACAAAACTTTGTCTCCTACGCGAAAAGCGATTGGTTTTCTACGTTTGTCAGCATAACTCTTCTGACGATCTCTTGCCGCTCGAAGTCTATCCCGAATAATTGAGATCTTGTCTGTTGTTTCTTGGATAATTTCGGATCCGGTTATTTGCTTGTCTCCGATTTCTAACCAACTCAGGGGTGAACGACATTTTCGCCCATAGAGAGCCTCATAGGGTGCACACTTGATACTAGTGTGGTAGCTGTTATTGTATGAGAATTCTACCAAGGGTAGATGTGCATCCCAATTACCACCAAAATCCAGAACACATGCGCTAAGCATGTCCTCCAATGTTTGAATTGTTCGTTCACTTTGTCCATCTGTCTGGGATGGTAGGCAGTACTCAGATCAAGTCTAGTTCCCAGAGCTTTTTGTAGTGAACGCCATAGTCGTGATGTAAAACGACTATCCCTATCTGAAATGATAGAAATTGGAACTCCATGCCGAGTCACGATTTCGTTAACATAAATCTGTGCGAGTTTCTTCACCATATAGCTGTTTCCGATAGGTATAAAATGTGCCGACTTCGTTAACCGATCTACAACAACCCAAATTGCATCATGCCCTCTTGTCGTCCGGGGCAATTGCGAGGTGAAGTCCATAGTCACTTTTTCCCATTTCCACAGGGGAATTCAGGTTGTTGCAATAATCCAGAGGGTTTCTGATGTTCAGCCATGACTTTAGCACAGGTCAAGCATCTCCCAACGAATTGTGCGATGTATTTATTCTTTCCAGGCCACCAATATGATTCTTTTAAATCCTTGTGCATCTTATCTGCTCACGGATGAATCGAATATCGGGACTTATGTGCTTCTGCTAAGATTAATTCTCTCTGGTTGTGAACTTTCGGAGTCCAAACCCGGTCTTTAAAGTGAAGCACTCCATCCGACATAGACTCCAATATTTCCTCAAAGTTGTGTGATCCTTCAGCCTTCACATTTTCTGCCATAAGTGCTTCTTTTTGAGCTCCAAGAAATCGAGTCCGGAGATCTGTTGGTACTACTATCCTTGCTGTCTGAAATCACATTGATTTACCTTTCGAGATCCCACTTCTTGTATTAGCCACCAAAACACCTCTTCCTGTGTGGCCTTTTACATCGCAGTCATAAATACTGAGCAAATATATCCATTTTGTCCATCGGATATTATCTTGAACTAGCATCCCAAATGCTCGAACTTTTGTAGGCTTTGATCTTGCCTTTCTACTTAGCGCATCGGCAACCACATTGGCCTTATCCTGGTTGTATCGAATATCACAATCGTAATCACTGAGTAACTCAACCCATCTCCTTTGCCTCATATTGAGCAATTTCTGGTCTAGGATATGTTGAAGGCTTTTGTAGTCGGTGTAAATCGTACACTTTTTACCATACAAGTAATGTCTCCAAATTTTGAGTACAAAGACCACCGCTCCTAACTCTAGTTCATGAGTTGTAGAGTTCTTTTTGTGGACTTTGAGTTGTCTTGAGGCATAAGCTATGACCTTTTCAATCTGCATTAGTACACATCCCAAACCTTGATGTGAAGCATCACAAAAAACAACAAAGCCATCGTTTCCTTCACGTAATGCCAGGATTGGAGCATTACACAACTTCTGCTTTAACAGCCGGAATGCTTCTTATTGTGGTTCTTCCCATGTGAATTTCCGCTCCTTCTGAGTTACCATGGTTAATGGTTTAGCAATTTTTGAGAAGTTAACGATAAATCGTCGGTAGTAACCCGCTAAAGCCAAAAATTGACAGATCTCCATACGGGTCCTTGGTGCTTCCCACTTCTTAATTGCTTCAACTTTTGCAGGGTCTACCTGAATTCCCTTCTCATTCACCACATGGCCCATAAATTGTACCTCCCTCATTCGGAAGTCACACTTTGCGAACTTGGCATACATCGTTTCCTTTTTAAGTAGCTCCAGGATTAACCTCGAATGTTGTTCATGAGCTTCCTTACTTTTTGAGTAGATCAAAATGTCATCAATGAAGACTATGACAAATTTATCTAAGTAAGGCCTGCAAACCCTGTTCATAAGATCCATGAATGCCACTTGTGCATTGGTCAATCCGAAGGGCATAACAAGAAACTCATAGTGCCCGTATCGAGTTCGGAAGGCTGTCATTGGGGCATCCTCCTCTCGAACTCTCAATTGATGGTATCCTGATCGAAGATCTAACTTAGAGAACTATGTTGCTCCTTAAAGCTGATCAAACAAATCATCTATTCGAGGTAGGGGATATCAGTTCTTGATTGTTAGCTTGTTTAACTCCCTGTAATCTATGCACGTTAGGAAAGAGCCAACCTTCTTCTTGACAAATGGGACTGGGATCCCCAGGTCGAAGAGCTAGGTCGGATAAAACCTTTGTCAAGAAGTTCTTGTAGTTGATCTAACAATTCTTTCATTTCTGCAGCTGCTAAACAGTAAGGTGGTTTGGCCACAGGTGCTGCCGCTGGAACTAAGTCGATATGAAATTCTTCTTGTCTCAACGGGGGTAATCCGGTTAAATCTTCTGGAAAAACTTTGGGATATTCTTTCACCACTGGAATCTCCTGGATCTGCTTTTTTTATCCTCTTATCCACGACATGGGCTAAGAAAGCACAACACTTCTTTTTAAGGAACTTTCGTATCTTCATACTAGATACGACCTTAAAATTCCTATTCGGTTTATCCATTCTCAAGTGGTAATTTGATGATCTTTTCTGAACAACAAATTTCTGCCCTATGTTCGGATAACCAATCCATACCTACAACCACATCAAAACTTCATAATTCGATCGGAATAAGGTAAATATCGAATGACTTATCATCAAGATTTAAACTACAACTATTTAAACCACATTGACCTTAGCTTCTTGACCATTAGCAAACTCAATCACATAAGGATTATTTAAGTTCGTTGCATTTACATAATCATGGGCCTAAATTCAGTCGAAATAAAACTTCTATCCACCCCTGAATCAAATAATATGGATGCATTGTGGTTGTTTAAGAGGAATGTACCAGTCACCACATTAGGATCTTGCTTTGCCTCCTCAGCTCCTAGAACAAAGGCTCTTCCTCTGGCTTGTCTATTCGGATTTCGGTTATCACCAAGGCCCTTATTCAACTTCGGGCAGTTGTTCCTGAAGTGCTCTTGGCTTCCACATTCATAGCAAGCCTTTCTTCCTTCCTTGTTTTCTTCCTTCTTCCCGTCATTCCCAGCTTTGCAATACTTCGTTGGGTGATCAATCTTCTTGCAGTTCGTGCAGTAAGCACATTTCCCTTCGTGATGATAGTTGCATTTAGCGCACTTTGGAAGTCCCCTAGATACAGTTTTGTCTCCTGAACCTTGACCCCATAATTAGTCCCCAATTTCTGACTCTTCCCCGAGCTTCGCCTATGTCCTTTCCTCTTTTGGTTCTCCACCTTCCTCTTACCAGTCTCCTTTCTCCCCAAAGTTCCTGCTCTAACCGCATCATTCGTCAAACTTGTGGCCGATTCCACAGCACTTTGAACTGTTGCAGGCTGTGCAACCATAACCATTCCTCTGATTTCTGGAGCCAAACCATGAATGTAGCGTTCAATCTTCTTTTCTTCTGGGGTAACCATATGAGGGACTACTCATGATAAATCATGGAAACGATGAGTGTATTGATTAATCTCCTTCCCTATCATGGTATGATTCCAGAGTTCAGCTTCAAGTTTCTGGATTTCACTCCTTGGACAGAATTCCTTGGTTAGGAGACCGGTGAACTCCTCCCATGGAATTTGATTTGCTGCTTCACGACCACGGTTGCGAACTTGTGAATTCCACCATGTTAAAGCCTGATCTTCGAATCTTGTTGTTGTTGTTGTTTCCCAGATAATATCAGCACATTAACTATCAATAATAACTCATAACCAGAATTTGCACTCAATGATTATGTAATGAATAAAGAAGACAAAGAGAATATTGAAGAATAAAAGTGGCGGCCGGAGAGAAAAAAAACCGTGTATCTGTATTCAATTGTCAACCGTGTGAAATCACAAAACCCTAGGAGCCTATACATAGCTTGAATTAATTAACTGTCAAGGAATTGCACTTTGGCCCCTTGAACTTTTTGATCAGTGATATAATCACTGTTATTTTCATGTGTTTTTGCTATGTTTTAGTGTGTAAATATGAGATAATTGGTACTGCTAATGTAGTTTTTTGTATTTTCAGTTGCTTGGCAAGAAAGTAAAGGAAACGACAGCTTGGAAGGTGAATTTCATGCAGGGCGTCCTAGCCAGCGTCCCAGACGCCCTGGAAACGCCCAGAATTCCCTGAAACAGAATCTGAGCGTCCTAGCCAGCGTCCTAGACGCCAGGGGCAACGCTGGTGCGGAAATGTGGCGAAACCTGCAATTTTTGAGGGAGGCAGTTACCATTTTCAAGGGGGTTCGCAATTTGGTAGTTTCACACACACAAAGGTGCGATTTTGGGAGGAAAATCGGAGGAGGAAAGCAACCGGAATCAAACAAAGATCAAGCATTGGCATCCGATCGATTGTATTTACACATTATCGATAGTTTTAATGTTTTCATCCGTGTTTGACATTGTTAGTAAGTTAACCCAAGCTATGCTTGGCTAAATACTTAGTGTGTGTTTGTTCTTTAGTTTGCACACTATGGTTTGAATGAATGTTTAATTAATTTCAGTTTCCAATTGCGCTTAAAGGGGTTGTGGATCTTATTTGTGAATGAATGGTTGTAATCAATGGGTATTGTATGTAACGAGGTATAGCGATATCATTAGTTGTGCCGGCTCATTCGTATGGGGAAGACAATCAATAGACGGCGCATACTTCGTCTTAAGAGTATTTGTTGTGAAAACCAATTCATTTATATGGAAACTGTAAAAAGGGGATTATACTTGCATGAGTAAATGTGGATGAACAGTGAGTGTATCTAAAATAGTTGATATCCATGTCATTGATTGTGCCCACTCTCTATAGGGGAGGAAGACAGTCAATAGGGTGGTATACGTTGTTTTGGAGCATAAGTTGCAAATTCGTATCAATTCATGTAATTGGAATCCATAACATTCTGAATTACCATAGTGTGTATAATGAGAGAGCAATCACCCTCTTTCTCTTCTAGTGAACTTCTTTAACTCAATTCTTGTGTGTGACATCGCCACAATAGTATTTTGAAGTAGGAAATTAGTTCAAAGCAAATGATTTCAAACTCAATCCAAACAGTGTTCAGACTAGTTTAGCAACCTAACATTCCCTGTGGATTCGATCCCACTTACCCTATCTATATAGTGTTTTTGGGTTATTTTTGATACTCATACGACTTGGTCCATCAAAATGTTGCCGTTGCCGGGGAATGGCAGCGCTTGTTAAAGTAGTTTTGGGATTAACTGTTTTTGTAAATACTCTTGTTTATAGGAGCTAGTTAATTTTGTTTTTAGTTTAGTTTAATTTTTAGTATTTTTCATTTTCCGTTAACATTCTGAACATCAAAGTTCAGAATCGTCACGTGTGTGTGTATCTCAGGTATATGCATACTCGTTACTCAGGGCGAACTTCTCCATTGCAATACGAAACAGAAATTGAAAGGACTGCTCGTTCATTGAGGAAGCTACACAGAGGTTATTGGCCTAGTGGTGAGACTAGTGGTAATCCAAGCACACTGGAGACATCTGATTCAGAAGAGCAATCCATACATTCAGAGGAACTTGAGAGTGACACTGAACCCATTGTAAACATGGCAGACGATAGGAGGACTGTGGAGTCCCACTACCGACCGGGTGATGTTCCTGATATGTCACCGATACTGTATCCTGAAATTGAGAATGAACCGGAAATAAAGACTCACTTATTCAGCATCATTCCTAATTTTCATGGAACAAAGAGTGAGGAACCATACGATCACCTAGCAGAATTCTCAGCGATATGCAAGGCTAATAGAGTGCAAAGACTACCCGTAGATACTCTCAAACTACGATTGTTCCCGTTCTCTCTTAAAGACAAAGCGAAGCACTGGTTCACGTCTCTACCCGCGAACAATATTCGTAACTGGGAGGAGATGAAGAGGGCTTTCCTCAACGAGTTCTATTCGATTAGTAAAACCACTGAAAAGAGGAACAACATCACCAGTTTTAAGCAGAAGCCGGGGGAACAATTTCATGAGGCTTTTGAGCGACTGAATGAGATGTTACGGGCATGTCCACATCATGAGGTACCCAAGTGGATGTTGGTGAAGAACATTTTCGATGGAATCATCCAAGAGAGCAGAAACATGATCACAGCAACCTCGGGGGGTACATTCTTGGCCAAAGAGCATGATGAGGCATGGGAATTGTTGGCACAGTTAGCTAAAGGGTCAAAGGTACAAGCCGGGTCTGAAACGCCAATTGGAGTTCAAGTATTAGGAATTGACAATGCTTGGAAAAGGGATGTCACGACAAATATAGAAGCTCTTAGCAAGAAGTTGGATGTTTTAATGAAAAAGGAGCAGACGGAACAGCGATTACCGGTGATGTGTGTCACTTGTGGGGAATATACTCACACTTCAGAATTTTGCTACCATGTGCAAGGTGAGCAAGCAAGTGAGATCTCGGGTTTTCGACCAAGACAGGATAGGTTTGACCCTCATTCAGAAACTTATAATCCTGGATGGAGGCGTCATCCTAATTTTCGTTGGAGAGATGATCAAAGAGCCGAGGATATCCAAAACCCAGATTTGATCAAGGGAACCGGTACCCACAGGGTAGGAATTTTTATGGTGGTACATCATCGGGTACTAAAGAGGAAAAGGAACCGGTTGTTCATGAAGCTCCTAAGGACTCAAAGATGGATCAGCTTATGGATTACCTAAAGCAACAATCTTATGTGCAGACGAAGTCAATGGCCAGACTAGAGAAGCAAATGGGCAGATCGCAGATCAGCTTACGAAAAGAGATGAAGGAAGATTACCGAGCAATACCCAAGTCAATCCGTCTCATTCCAAAGGCAAAGAAAAGCAATCAGTACATGAGGTGGAAGAGTTGAACGAAGTGAGTGAGTTGCAGAAAGTTACTACCTTGCGAAGTGGAAAGAAGGTTGATAACAAAGTTGTGATGCCGGAAGTGGAAGATGAAGATAGTGATGTTGAGGAGACTATAGATGATGAGAAGAAAGCTCCACATTCAGAATCTGAGAAGGAGGTGAAGTTGAAGAAGCAAGTTCAGTTTGAGGAAGTTGTGGTGCAAAAAGAAGAGCAGCCAAAGCCTGAAACAATACCTCCATACCCATCAGCTCTAGAGGACCCGAATAGACCGATGTATGGGAAGAAAGGGCCACAGATAGAGGATCTATGGGACACATTCAATCAGGTGAGGATCAACATTCCACTGGTGAAAGCATTGCAGCAAATTACGGCGTATGCAAAGTTTTTGAAGGATTTGTGCACTCAAAAGCGCAAGTATCCTACGGTATTGCCGAAGCAAATCCACCTCACGGAGCAGGTAAGTGCAGTAGTGTCAAGTTCATTGCCACCCAAGCTTAAGGATCCAGGTTCACCTCTTATCTCTGTTACTATAGGTGATATCAGGATTAAAAAAGCATTGCTAGATTTGGGAGCAAGTGTTAACATACTCCCTGGAAACTTATTCGATCAGCACGATTTAGGAAGCCTAACACCCACATATGTGGTTTTACAACTAGCTGATCGATCCACTAAGATTCCAAGGGGCATGTTAACCGATGTGATTGTAAAAGTTGAGGATTTCTATTACCCGGTAGACTTTCTTGTTTTAGATTCAGATCAAAGAAGTCGGGATAACCAGCCTGTAATTATTTTGGGTAGGCCATTTTTGGCCACTGTTAATGCCCAAAGTAATTGCAGGACGGGTGCCTTGGACTTAGCCTTCGGGAATAGGAAATTAAAGTTAAATGTTTTCAATGCTGTTTCTAATGGTTCTGATGATTCAGAGTGCTATTTTATAGATTACCTTGATGAGTTAGCAGGATCACAGACATCACTCATGACTAGCAGGGACGAGTTGGGATATGCATTGTCATGCCAAGAGAAAGAAAAGGCGGATTGGGGTTGGTTGATGAGCTTAGAAGAGATGTTTGGAGGAACAAAGCCGAGTAAGCAACCGCCATGGTCAGTCAAGTTTGAGAAGTTACCAGAAAATCTCCCTGAGTCAAACAAACCGTCCTTAGAGCAGGCTCCTACACTGGAACTCAAGGCCTTACCCACACATCTCAAATATGTATTTCTGGGACCGCAAGAGAGTTTGCCAGTGATTATAGCTTCAGATTTGACAAAAGAGGAAGAAGAGGCACTGATTGAAGTTTTGGGAAAGCATAAGGCAGCTATGGGTTGGACAATCTTTGATCTAAAAGGGATAAGTCCTACCATTTGTATGCACAGAATTATCACGGAGGCTGATAGTAAACCATCAAGGGATGCACAACGGAGACTCAACCCGAACTTGAGAGAAGTGGTAAAAAAGGAGGTGTTGAAGTGGTTAGATGCGGGTATCATTTACCCCATTTCTGATAGTCAGTGGGTCAGCCCTACACAGACCGTGCCCAAGAAGTCGGGGGTAACAGTGATAAACACCGAAGATGGGCAGATTGCAACCAGACCAGTAACAGGTTGGAGGGTTTGCATAGACTATAGGAAGTTGAATGCAGCCACATCAAAGGATCACTTCCCGTTACCTTTCATAGATCAGATAGTTGAAAAGCTGGCTGGCCAGAAGTACTATTGCTTTCTAGATGGATATTCAGGGTACAATCAGATTCCTATCCACCCTGATGACCAGGAAAAGACCACGTTCACGTGCCCTTACGGGACATTCGCCTATAGACGGATGCCATTTAGGTTGTGTAACGCTCCTGCCACGTTTCAACGTTGCATGATGGCGATATTCTCAGATATGGTAGGAGGCTCGCTAGAGATTTTTATGGATGATTTCTCTATCTTTGATAAGACATTTGAGGGTTGTTTGTACCATCTGGAGCAAGTCTTGAAAAGATGCACCGAAACGAATTTGGTGTTGAGCTGGGAGAAGAGCCACTTCATGGTCAAAGAGGGAATTGTCTTAGGCCACGTAGTTTCTGAGAAAGGTATGGAAGTGGACAAGGCAAAAATTCAGCTTATTTCATCTTTGCCACCACCAACCAGTGTTAAGGGAGTGAGATCGTTCTTGGGGCACGCGGGATTCTATAGAAGATTTATCAAGGATTTCAGCACTATTTCCAAGCCGTTGTGTAATCTTTTAGCTAAGGATGCTGAATTTGTGTTTGATGAAGCGTGTCTAAAAGCATTTGAGCTATTAAAGGCTAAGCTTACGGATGCTCCCATTTTGCAGTCACCCGATTGGACGAAGCCATTCGAAATTATGTGTGATGCAAGCGACTTTGCGGTGGGAGCAGTGCTGATAAGAAGCCGGTTGTGATTTATTATGCCAGCAAAACATTTTCTGAGGCTCAGCAGAATTACACTACCACAGAAAAGGAGTTGTTAGCGGTAGTGTATGCCTTGGATAAGTTTCGTGCCTATGTATGGGGTGCCAAAGTGATAATCTACTCGGATCATAGCGCATTGAAGTACCTCTTGAGCAAAAAGGATGCCAAACCAAGACTGATTAGGTGGATTTTATTACTGCAAGAGTTTGATCTGGAAATACGGGATAAAAAGGGGTCGGAGAATGTGGTGGCTGAACATTTGTCAAGGCTGCCCACGTTGGTTCCCAATTCCATTGAAGTGATCAAGGAATATTTTCCTGATGAACAGCTGTTATTTGTGTCCAAATTACCATGGTTTGCTAATTTGGTTAATTATTTTGTGACAGGTAAGACACCGAGCCATTGGACGTCACAGCAGCGGAAAAGTTTCTACGCCCAAGCCAAGTATTACATCTGGGACGATCCTGACCTTTTCAAGATTGGTGCTGATCAGTTGATTAGAAGATGTGTTCCGGAGACGGACCAACTTGATATCCTTACTCATTGTCACAGTTTAGCATGCGGGGGGCATTTTAGTGCCAAGAAAACAGCCCATAAAGTGTTAGACTGTGGTTTCTTTTGGCCTTCATTGTTTAAAGATGCATATGAGTATGTTAAGTCCTGTCTGAGATGCCAACAGGTTGGGGGGATATATAAGAGAGATCAAATGCCCATGGTTCTCATATTAGAAGTAGAAATTTTTGATGTTTGGGGAATAGATTTTATGGGTCCCTTTCCTGTCTCTTTCGGTTTTGAATATATTTTGGTAGCCGTAGATTATGTCTCCAAGTGGGTGGAGGCTGAGGCCACGCGATAGAATGACAACAAGGTGGTGTGCAAATTTGTGAAAAAGAACATTTTCTCACGCCATGGGATTTCCCGAGCTATTATTAGTGATGGGGGAACTCATTTTAAAAATTTTCAGTTCCATACCTTGTTGAAACATTATGGGGTAACTCATCGCGTTGCCACTCCTTATCACCCACAGACGAGCGGCCAAGTTGAGGTGCCCAATAGGGAAGTCAAAAGAATTTTAGAAAAGACTGTTAAGCCTAATCGCAAAGATTGGTCGTTGAGACTAGATGACGCATTATGGGCTTATAGGACTGCATACAAGACCCCTATTGGAATGTCACCTTATAGACTAGTCTATGGGAAACTTTGTCATCTACCTGTAGAGTTAGAGCATAGAGCTACGTGGGCAATTAGAAATGCTAACTTTGATATTTCTGATGCAGGAAGGATGAGGAAGTTTCAATTGGCAGAATTGGAAGAGATCAGATTGGAGGCATACGAAAGTGCGAGGATTTACAAGGAAAAGACGAAGCATTTCCATGATAAATGCTTGAGAAGGAAGACTTTTGCAGTCGGCAATAAGGTTTGGCTCTATAACTCACGCATTAAATTGTTTCCAGGAAAGCTGAGGAGTAAATGGACGGGACCTTATGAGGTAATTCACGTATATGACAATGGAGCTGTGGAAGTCAAGGATCTTAAGCATGGACATTCGTTTACGGTGAATGGACATAAGCTTAAGATGTACGTTGAAGGTCCGGTAAGCACTGACGGTAATCAAGCAACCTTGATAGAGGTAGTGGCTCTCAAAGAGCCAATCTATTCATCTCTGTAAGTAAAACATGTATGAATTTTGTGGGTATATTCACTGCAAACCCTCACGAGACTAAACTCATCCATCTAAGTAATTAGGTGGTTTAAAGGCTTGCTATACGTGCTAAGTATAGTCGTGTTCCATACGAAAATGGTTGTTTTTGTGTTTGTTTAAAGTTGTGTTGGTTAATTTAATGTGTGTTTTTAATTCGGAAATGAGCGGGAGTAGCCGTTATTGAGCAAACGGGAGTTGGAAAAGTTTTTAGAAAGAGTGTTGAGTGAATTTGACGCACCAGCGTCCAAGTGGGCGTCGGGGACGCTGAATTTAATTATCAAACAGAGTGTGAGCGTTTCCAAGACGCCCTGAAAGAGGTTCAGACGCTTGAGTAGCGTTTGGGACGCCAGGTGGAACGCTGGGGACGCGGGACATGTGAGCTTAAGTGGGCGGCGTCTGAGTGAGCGTCTTAGACGCTGGAATAAATTCCAAACCCGAGGGTTAGCGTCTTTAGGACGCCGAAAATAGCCGCACGGACGCCAGGGCTGCGTCTTAGACGCTGGGTAGGACGCCTAGGCGATTTTCGTCATTTAAACCTCCACCCACCTCATTTATTTTGCACCTACCGTCCTCTCTCTCTCTCTAAAACGCTCTCGTCCCTCTCTCTTGCGAAGCCGACGGTTTCCACCATTGTTGATTGCATCTCTCACGCATTCCCTTCTCTCCATCGATCAGGTAACGATTTCAAGTTCATCTCTAGCATTTATGCCTCTCTTGTGGTCCTCATGAACTGATTAGGGCTTTTTGTGGCTTTGTGTGACTTTTGGAATTCTATGTTGCTCATGTATGTATGTGGTTGTATTTCTCGTATCTTGCATGTACATCACACACATTTGCGGTTTTATGAAGTTAGGGGTCCGATTTTAGAAGCTAGGGTTGTGTGAAATTGTTTGCTATGGGTTGTATGTGGTTAAGTGGCATAATGCGTATGTATGTTCTTTGTGGTCATTGTGAGTGTATGACACTACTGATGGTGTATGCTCGAGCTTAGGAGTGTGTTGGATACTCTTGTCTATAGAACTCCAGTAACCGCGGTAGTAGCCTCCCCCTTTACAACTACGTTGGGGAGGGGTGCCTTGTTGAACAGGTTGTTGCTACACTAACCATGTGGGTACATGCTTTTAAGGTTAAAACACACAAACCCACCATGGGCAAAGTATTTAGAACGCCTAGGATTTCGTTGACCTAGGGTTAGAACGCATTGTCCATCATTACTCCAAGTAGGTATTCATCGTATGCATTCAATCCATCACATTGGGCATAGCATCTGATATAATCTGTATCACTGTCTATAGCCATGACTAGGGCTTCAGCGAGAAAGCAGAAACAAAGCGCAACGTCCAGCACACGTAAGCGTTCCCGCCAGACCATATCTCCAACGCCTTCTCCTGTTCGAGAGGTAGAGCAACCAGTTGAGGTGCTGGAGATTGATTCGAACTTTAAGTTTCTTTTGGAAAAAGGAGTGCACCGAGACGAATTCAAAGACTATGGAGTATTCGATGCTTTTGGCCGCTTGGGTTGGTTAGCGGCTTTGGACTGGAACAAAGATGTGATTTATCAAGATGCACTAGAGGAATTTTGCAATACGGTCACAAGGAAGAGAGGTGACCCATTAGCACCTCTAACTCTTCAAGCAACAGTGGCAGGTCATGAAGTTGAGATTTCTGCAGAGAAGTTGAAGCAACTCTTGGGTTTTGATGCACCTACTGCAGCTGACGGAAGCGTCTTGGAGCATGAGCTCTGGGATGAAGACAATCTAAAAGAAATTCCTCTCGTGTCCCCAGGCATTTGGCAAACATATCTGACGACAGTGTTTGAACTTACCCCCACTCAAGCTAGAACGTACAATGCTCACGCGCGTAAAGATCTTAGGCCCTTAGCTAAGGTGTTATGGAAGCTGGTGTTGTACAACGTTCTGCCACGAAATGCCGATACTACCAGTGTGAAAGTAAAAGAAATTGTGGTTGTGAATGCTTTATTGACTGGATCACCGTGTGTTTCGTTGAGTCATTTGGTATTGGGAAATATCTGGAATTCTGTCCTCTCTTCCAGCCGCACCGAACTTGTTCACGTCCGAATGATATCTGAGCTCCTGGAACGTATGCGCACACTATCCTCCACCCCACGTTTCGCTTTGATCCCTGATCGGGAAAAATACTTCACAAAGCAACTCTTTAGTCGCACTCAATTCATTCGAGCAGGTGATGTGTCTATTATTAGGGATTTGATGAGCGGCTTTGAGACTACCTTGGACCGCCCTCGTTCTCCAGCTGTTTGTCCCGACCAGGTACTCGGTGAATCATCATCCAATACCACCACTGTAGCAGCCTTGGAAAGCATGCAGAAGAGCATTCGGGACCTCACTGCTATAGTAGGAAGAATGCATGAGCAGATGCAGCATGAAGTGATGATTAAGTTGGAGCTGGTGGAGAAGAAAGTGGACCGCCTATACGAGACGGCTGAAGCTATTAATGATGCTGCCAAATATGAAGCTGAGTTGCGGGAGCAGCAGGTGTTAGCAAGGAGGGACCTCGGCCGGAAAGACAAAGCTCCGATGCGTGAGGAGGATAAAGATTTGGTTTAGTTATGTGTGGGTTCATCAAGGACATGAATTTGGTTTAGTACGTTGTTGACACGAAAACATTTTGGTTCTTTTGGGGTTGATGATTACTTCCGCCGTGTGTGGCGATGAACAATATTGTGTGTACTTAACTCTGACACTGTTTCTTTCTTTTGCTATTGCCTATAATATGCTTGGGTGCTGGTTGCTATTTCTATATCTAATTGTGTGATTTTGTACCCATATGTGTTGCTTATCTGTGTTATTTGTGATGAGGACATCACTTCCCTCTAAGTTGGGGAGGGGGTGTCCAAATTTTTTGATTTTGGTGCCCTTTTTGCATATGTGAGATGAATGTGTAACAGGAAACCGTGTTGTGAGCAGCAGGCTATATGTGGATACACTAGTATTTTGATACTAACAGTTCATTACCATGGTTGCGTGTATTGTTGTGCATTTCAGGATTCAATATGTCGGGAGCATCATCATCTCAGAGGCAAAAGAGCATTGCAAAGCGAAAGAAAACAACTTCAACCACGCCAGATGTGCGTCCTCCTGCTGTATGGGATTCGACAAAGCTTCTGTCCGAGCATGATGAGAGAATTAGGGCAGAATTGTTTATGGAGAAATGGGGGGAGGACACGAAGTTCGTCTACGAGAAGAAGCTAGATAGGGATGAATTCGGTAATTATGGTGTGGTCGAGTTGTTTCAAGCCTTGGGCTGGGAGAAAGTGTTGGATTTAGGCGGAGAGGAGTTGTACCCCTTTGTGGTAGCTGAATGGATGTCAAACTTACGACTCGGGAGAGGGGTTGATGACTGTAATTACACCCTGATTGGCATAGTGGGCAATATAGAGATCAGGATGTCAGCTGTCGAGTTGAGGGAAGTTTTTGCAGTAGATACTGGGTGCATGAGGGACGGTGAGAGGCAGCCTTATGTGTACAGAACCGAGGGGTATTTAGCCGGTACAGGGATGATGTACTCCGAGGTCTGGTTGAGGAAGGTGATGGCAGCTTTTGATCTTCCCAGGGATCGGGTATCCAAGTATAGGGACTTCAAACGAGGTGATTTGCAGCCGATGGCCAAGGTACTTCACAAGATCGTGATTACAAATATTTTACCAAGGTCAGGGGATCTGAGCAAGGTGAGATTGAAGGATGTTAGCATTATGCATGCCCTGCTGACTGGAGAGGAACCTCTATCCTTTGCTTGGGTTGTAATGGACGATTTGTGGAATATGTACAACACCCGGGAGAGACGGGTTATACCTCATATGTGGCTGTTGTCCATATACCTGAAGGTAAAAGGTGCTATGGCTGAAAATACCCCCGCTAGATTCATCAAGGAGAGTAGTTTATGGATCAAGGTCAGCTCTATGAAAGACATTGTATTGAGGGAAGCCGAGGACGGGTACGAGATCTACGACACTGAGACGAAGAAAAGTGTGGTGATACCATATCCTGAGGAGGAGAGAATGGAGAGACAACAAACCAGAGCAGTTCGGAGAGGTGAGGCAGGAGACTTAAGCAACATTGTACAGATGTTGTCTAGTTTGAGCACGGAAGTCACTGGCATGAGAGTTGAGCAGCGAGAGAGGTCAGAAAGACAAGATAGGGTGATGGAGGAACAGCAAAGGCAAATTAATTGGTTGCAGTCTGAAGTAGGAGCGCAAAGGAGGCAGTTAGATGACATCTACCTGGGTGTAAGGGCCGGTGCATTCCTGAATGCATATATGTACAGCCAGCAGTGGCAATACGAGGACGAGTTGAGGCACTACAGTGATTATAGGGCCAGCCTGCCCTACACACCACTCGATAGGTACCAGGCACCAAGTTATGAGACTATTGACAGGAGCACGGGTAACCCGGTGCCACATCCTGCTTTGGCACCATTCCATCAGCCCCCATCTGCACCCCAAACACGAGATCAACATGGTTTCGCGGCTTTCTTCAGTGGCATTTTTGGGCCACCATCCTAGATGAGAGGCAACTCTAATATCGGGTACTCTCGTTTCATTTCTGTTATTTAGTTTATTGCATTTTTCAGTTTCAGTAGTTTTCTTAGGTGTTTAGTTTATGTTGCAACTGTTGTTATGGTGGTAGTATCATGATCACTCCTTTACTGCTTATACATGATTGGTTTGTGCAAGGTATGAAGATGAGAGTTTAAGAGGGGTGAGCACCATGAGTTTGATAGTTTTAAGAGAATGTAGCTTTGGGTTTGATGAAAAGGAAGTATGATTGAGTATAAGTGTTTAGCATGGGAGATAGTGGTTGATTCCTTCGTTAATAAATCTTTGGCATTGATGGCAATAAGGGGGAGAGTAATGTATACATTGCACGGAAAATATAAAAATACAAAAAGAAAAAAAAAAGGAAGAGTTGAATAAGCTAGCACGTGGCCTAGTAAGATTGGGAAATTAAGTCCGTGGGGTACCGTCATGCCTAATCACCTAAGACCGTCTGGTTTGGGATCGATTGACCCAAATCCCGTTACATGAACTTGCTAGAAAGTCATGGTTGTAAGTGTTAGCATTGAATCAAAAGAAAAAGAGCAGAAAAGTGCCCTAATATAAATGTGCAATTGGGTGTTAAGTGAAGTAACTCGTAACCTTGAGCTAAAAATCAATGCCTAAGGATTTATTAGGAAGGAAAGCCCATAGCTTGAACATGTTAGCATTTGATTTGATCATTCACTGTTTTATCATGCCAAAAGTTCATGCTTTTAAAGTTGGAAAACTCAATCGTTTCATCCTCTTTGTCTCTGTTTGATGCCTTGTTCGGGACGATCAAGGTGTAAGTTGGGGAGGTTTGATCAGTGATATAATCACTGTTATTTTCATGTGTTTTTGCTATGTTTTAGTGTGTAAATATGAGATAATTGGTACTGCTAATGTAGGTTTTTGTGTTTTCAGTTGCTTGGCAAGAAAGTAAAGGAAACGGCAGCTTGGAAGGTGAATTTCGTGCAGGGCGTCCTAGCCAGCGTCCCAGACGCCCAGGAAACGCCCAGAATTCCCTGAAACAGAATCTGAGCGTCCTAGCCAGCGTCCTAGACGCCAGGGGCGACGCTGGTGCGGAAATGTGGCGAAACCTGCAGTTTTTGAGGGAGGCAGTTACCATTTTCAAGGGGGTTCGCAATTTGGTAGTTTCACACACACAAAGGTGCGATTTTGGGAGGAAAATCGGAGGAGGAAAGCAACCGGAATCAAACAAAGATCAAGCATTGGCATCCGATCGATTGTATTTACACATTATCGATAGTTTTAATGTTTTCATCCGTGTTTGACATTGTTAGTAAGTTAACCCAAGCTATGCTTGGCTAAATACTTAGTGGTGTTTGTTCTTTAGTTTGCACACTATGGTTTGAATGAATGTTTAATTAATTTCAGTTTCCAATTGCGCTTAAAGGGGTTGTGGATCTTATTTGTGAATGAATGGTTGTAATCAATGGGTATTGTATGTAACGAGGTATAGCGATATCATTAGTTGTGCCGGCTCATTCGTATGGGGAAGACAATTAATAGACGGCGCATACTTCGTCTTAAGAGTATTTGTTGTGAAAACCAATTCATTTATATGGAAACTGTAAAAAGGGGATTATATTTGCATGAGTAAATGTGGATGAACAGTGAGTGCATCTAAAATAGTTGATATCCATGTCATTGATTGTGCCCACTCTCTATAGGGGAGGAATACAGTCAATAGGGTGGTATACGTTGTTTTGGAGCATAAGTTGCAAATTCGTATCAATTCATGTAATTGGAATCCATAACATTCTGAATTACCATAGTGTGTATAATGAGAGAGCAATCACCCTCTTTCTCTTCTAGTGAACATCTTTAACTCAATTCTTGTGTGTGACATCGCCACAATAGTATTTTGAAGTAGGAAATTAGTTCAAAGCAAATGATTTCAAACTCAATCCAAACAGTGTTCAGACTAGTTTAGCAACCTAACATTCCCTGTGGATTCGATCCCACTTACCCTATCTATATAGTGTTTTTGGGTTATTTTTGATACTCATACGACTGGGTTTATCACTTTTCATACACATAAAATAGCTTAGAAGTAAATTACAAGACTAAATCTATAAATAATTATTACAAAATAAATCCACAAGATCGATGATGATCAAGCAGATCAAGCAGGAAGTTGTCTTGCTCAGGGGCTCGTAAACCAACTTTGACCAGCGCCCTCTCTATTGCCATTTGGAAAATTTCTTAAGCACATGATGATCTAGCGGCGGTTCATGCATCGTTTGAGTGCGGCTACGGCGGTCATGAGAGACAGACGTTTTTTAATTCTATGTTTCAGTCTCTCGTGTAAAAATTCGACGTCATCCACATTTACAAAGTCTAAGTCATTTTCATAAAACTCCTCCACTGTACCATCTTCTCTCTCTCTCTCTCTACTTGAAAGGCAGTATAGTATACTTTCGCTCTTCTGCACATTGTGATGGTTAGAAGCTTTTTTATCTTTGACTTAGATACTTTGGACCTCCTCTCCCTGAGCATTATTTGATTATACTCGGCCTGTTAAGCTTTAGATACACTTGTAAGTTCCATCAGTAGGCGCCTGCTGAATGACCCTGGCTTCTTCTTGAAGACCATCTTGAACCTTTCTTCCAGATAAGGGTTCTGGAACTGCTCTCTAGGGAACTTCTGCAAGAATTCTCTCAGGCCATGAACGGGGGGATCTTCTATCTCAGATGACTTAGCTTTAAGTAGTTTGAAGATTTTCCCCCTCCATTCTTGCCTCAACTCTTCTTTTAGCTCTGGTGGCAGAGAGTGTACGCCACCTTTCGAGTACCAACCCACCCAATAAAGATCATCGTCATCATGTACACCAGGCTGCTCAAGAGGCTCATCAAATCTGTCTACACGCCTAGTTTTTGAGGTTCCTGGTTGTTGGGTTTGTGGTTGGGGTACAACTTTGACTTGGGGAGGACTTTGAGTTCTGGGAGGGCTTTGGACTAGACGGGATTCTTTTAGAGCGGAGGGAGCTTGAATGGAGGATAGGATTTCTAGTTGTGGAACGGGGGGCGGGGAGTTTAGGAATTTGAATGATGAGGATGATTTTTGTGGTGACTCGGGCTCAGGTTTTGGGAGGATTAAGGGTTGGTCATCATCAGTATCGGAGTCAGAGTCAGACACCAATATGATTTCAACCTTTTCGTTAACGGGTTCAAATTCAACCATGGCTGACATCGGATCCAATGGAGCAGGACCTTCAATCAGGGGCTCGTCTACTAACATCAACATCTCCTTAGCCTCATACCTCTTATCCCCGGACCCTTGTATCTCTGTTCCCTCATATTCAGCTCTCCTTTCAATTATCATGAGGTCCTTAATCTGAGTCTTTTGACATTTCTCCCCCTCATGGAGATCAAGGTCGTCCTGATCGTCATGTTTTCTCTTTTGTGACTCAGCCTGGGGACGACATTGTAGCTCGATTACTGCAGACTCAAGATGGTCCATTCGGGAGTTGAGTTGCTCCTAGACTTGAAGGATCTGGCAAGTAATCGCGTCCATATTGTCTGAGAGCTCTGCTATCTGTGTCTGGACTGAATGGGATTCTGATGGAGGCAGATCCTCAGAAGCGACACCCTTACTCTTTATAAATGAGAGAAGGGCGGTATGACGTTCTTCAGCGGCCTCCTTTTGGGCGTCCAGCTCAGCCCGTGTATAAACTCAGGTAGCACGTAAAGCTGTCGTTAGCATCTCTAGATTGATTTCGAGATGGCCTGAAGTGGATGGCATTGATGAAGCCACTCCAAGTCTTCCTTCCGTCATTTCTTGCTCCACAGTTGGATGCGTAGATCCAGAATTTTGAGGAGTTGCCACGAAGGCAGCTCGTTGAGGGGAAGCCACGGAGGCGTCGTGCGTTGTGTGTGGGGGTGGGGAGTGAGCTGTGGGCGAAGGAGGTTCGGTCACATGGGGCGGAGTGTGACTAAGTGCAACAACACGACTCTCCGAATGAGATCGTGATGGCGTATGTGGAAGATCCCCGTGGAATGAAGTAGCATCCTTTTGAGAGGACGCTAAGTGGGTGGTGGAGGGGTAGATTCGACCATTGGACTGATGGTCTTATGGTGGGTTGTCCGCCTGATAGGGCTTAGGTCACCCTCGGATGTTGCCTCGATCCCTCGTAGAACAGAGACGCTTCTTTCTGAATCTGCCGTCTCTGCCTCATCACCTTCTCCTCCCTCTCTTAGACGCACAATCTCCCTCTCACCCATACCCATTATTTGCTGAATTTCCACCTCTTCTCTCTCAGCCTCACTCGCTCTTGCCTCACCTTCGGACTGGGTAGCCTCAGTCGGATCTGACCGAGCCTCATCCAGATAAAATTCTCTCATATAAGCCATTACCCTTTCAGATTGCACTGCCCTCTGTAGAAGGGACAGTGGAATTGTCATTACCGGCACAGTGGGAGTCCCCTTCGGAAGATTTAGTTTTTGTATCGCAGCTGTCATGTATACGTCGGCCTCTGGACGTTCATGGATGTCATCGTCGTTGTCCATGGCATATTGGATGAACAGCTGAAGGAAACGCTGGAGAGGAATGTATTTGCGTCCACGTTTTGTGCTCCTCTCCAGGTTGACTCTCTTCAATTCCTCGAACAAAAAATGCAGCATAGTCATAGTGTCTGTCGTATGCGAAGGCTGCAAACATGGCAAGAACTTGGATTCATGCTGAGTCATGTCCAGCATGCTCGGCGGTGAAACATTTATTTATGACATCAAAAAGAACCCTCCAGTGTGCTTGAAGGTTCTTGGTACAGAATTCTGATGGCTTGGTGAGTGGAGCATCGTATCTCAGAGCTTTGATTTCATTTAAGGTTTCGAGGGGGGAAGGGATTGGGGCAAAATGTAGGCGATTAAGAGAATAGGCTTCGGCTTGGAGGCGTAGAATATGGCAGATGGCTGCGGTGGTGATTTTGACTGGGACACAGTCTATAGTGGAGGTGAAGTATGGTTCGACATCGGCTACAAATTTTAGATGATGCCAGAACTGTTGGAGGTAAATCTGGGGTACGGACATGGCTGTGGAAAGTGAGTAGTAGATTGGGTGATTTGTAAGGATGTCAAAGGCAATGTTTTCGGTTTCGCGACTGAGAATTGATACGTCAAGCTGCCAATTATGAGCAAAGAACTCGACGTATTCGGATTGGGGTAACATGGATTCTTCGGGTAGTTGGGCGTTGTTATTTGGGATTGGCGAATGGGGCATGGTTATGGCGACTGGGGGTTCCATGAGTCCTGTAGAAGTGCAGCAAAGTTATAATAGCAGACTTAAGAGATATGGCATTGATACTAAGTCAGGGATAAGTGTGAAATAGAAACTGTCTTTTTAGTGTAAAGCATTGGGTCTTTATTAGTAGAATGGGAATTCTACTGAATAAAGTCCAAAGTCAATCGTTAAGAGACCAATGTTAGAACAAACATTTTCACTCAAACACTGATCCTAACTCTAACCAATGGTGCACAATATTGAAAATATTTTTGGATTTTTGATTTAAAATGAAAATGGAAAAATGGAAAAATTAAAAAAAAATGCTAAGTGTTGAATTTCGGGTGGGCCGAATTCGGATGAACAGTGCAACCGATTTCGGATCAGCCCGAAATACCAATGATGCATGATAATGACAAGAAATGGGCCGAATTCGGATACCAACCGACTTCGGATGCACAGTGAAGGAAACTAGGAAAATAACTGAACCTTTGAACATGCTTAAAGGACCGAAGTCGGATGCACAGTGGTCCGAGTTCGGATGCACAGTGGTCCGAATTCGGTCATGATAGTTGGATATTTTTTTTGAAATTTTCTAAGTATATCATCCAAATTCGGATGGTCCGAACTCCAAAAGTTAGCATTAAATGTTCATGCAACATGCTACGTGAACAGTTATAAAAATGATAAAAATGCATGAAAATGTAGACCCTAGTCTAAAAACATGTAAAGAACATTTTATTCAACTACAACAAGTTAAAAGGAACAGATTTAATGACCTAAAAATAGCAAAAACCGAAAATACATGACTATGATAATTTGAAAATCAAACATTCCAACTAGTAACTTGAATGCTGAAATAAGAAAGAGTTACCTGGTAGTGCCGTAGATGTAAACGCAAGAAAAACCAAGAAAAGTGGTGATCCGAGAAGCTTTGAATGATGACAATGGTGGAACAGGCGGTGGTGTTCGACGGCGAAAGAAGGAAGAAGAAGAGGGTAGAAAGAATCTTGAAGATGAAGTAATGAGGGTTTGACTGTTGACCCACCCCTTTTAAAGGGAAGCGGGTCGGGTGAAAGATCCGTGCCCCAATCCTCACAAGGATCCGCGCCCAAAATACACACATGGGCCACCGGTTATAATTTAAAAAAAAAATTTGGGCCTTTTTAAGAAAAAAATATAAAAATAAACAAAAACAAAATTTTAAGCAAAATTTTTGGCCCAAAAACAAAAACTCATTTTGTATTTTTCTTTGAAACTAAAAATAAGTAAATGCAAAATAAAATATTTTTTGAGATTTTCTTTAACAATTAAGTTAAGACCAAAGAAATGAAATAGAATAAAAATAAAAGGGATAATTGCGCAACAAACCCCAAATTTGTCCGCTTTTTGTGATTAAAACCCCAAACCATTTTTCGTTGCATAGAAAACCCCGAACTAACTAAAAATCAATAAATCAAGGTTTTATCAATGAGTAACGGGTTGAAACCGGTTGTTAATCCTACGTGGACTGGTAAATAACCTACGTAGAATAAATTTTAATTGTTGAAACCGATTTCCAAGTATTACACATCATTTTTAACCACGTTGATAATTTTTAATTGTAATTTTTAAACGGGATTACCTCATCTACGAGCGTTAAAAATGATGTGTAATACTTGGAAATCGGATTCAACAATTAATATTTATTCTACGTAGGTTATTTACCAGTCCACGTAGGATTAATAACCGGTTTCAACCGGTTACCAATTGATAAAACCTTGATTTACTGATTTTTAGTTAGTTTGGGGTTTTCTATGCAACGAAAAATGGTTTGGGGTTTTAATCACAAAATGCTGACAAGTTTGGGGTTTTTTGCGCAATTATCCCTATATATATATATATATATATATATATATATATATATATATATATATATATATATATATATATATATATATATATATATATATATATATATATATATATATATATATATATATATATAAATGTGTTTGTGTTTATTGTTAAGCACAAAAAAGCCTCAATTAAACCTATTCTGTATCATAGGGGGAAGATTTCTAATCTAACCTGATTGATACACTTAAGGGGAGATTTTAAGGTTTTTTAATGAGTCAATCAAACCTGATAAATGATTTGCGAAATCAGTCTAAGTCTGTTTCACACTGTTACATTAGTTGTAACTTGGCAGTTTGTCAAAACTGTCCATATCTGTTGGACAGGTTTGACAGAATATGTCTAAGCTGTCCTTGTTTTAACTTAGTTAACTGTTCTGTTCTTTGTGAACAGACCCTGCTCTTTGTGAACAGTTTTAACACTTCATGGAATATGTTTTCATATCTTCATGCATGGTTTTGAACGTTGAGATAATTCTACAGATTCAAGACAATGTGGAAAAACAAAACTACTGTCTATTTGCCAAAGCTATTCTGAAGCATGAAGACAAAGATGAAATCTGTAATGGGTGACAGACCATTTATCATACCAAAATAGCTTTACAAGGAAAAATAAAGGTCATCAGTAGACATTCCTCTTTAGGGTGAAGTAACAGCGGACAGAGACTAAAAGGAAAATACAAAGATTCTACGGTAAGTGGACAAAGCCCGTTTTGTCAGACTTGTCGACATTCCTTCCTTTTCTACAACCAATGAAGAAGCTTCACTGAGATTCTTTGAATGAGTATAAAAGAGA
>JAANYP010003617.1:0-23345 GCA_020465985.1 Centrapalus pauciflorus | reverse complement strand
GAAACTGGACAACTGCTGTTGCATGTTCCTTGATTACTTGGATTGCTCAGGACCGCTGTGAGTGACAAATTGCATTACTAACTTGCATATGTTTCGGTACTTATTGGTGATTGTTACCGACTTGTATTGACACATCTGCTGCAGCTTGTTCCTTGATTACTTAATTGTAAGTCAGGAACGTATTATAGACACTGCTGAAACTGGACAAATGCTGCTGCATGTTCCTTGATTACTTGCATTGCTCAGGACCGCTGTGAGTGACAGATTGCATTACTTACTTGCATATGTTTCAGTACTTACTGGTGATTGTTACTGACTTGTATGGAAACATTGGCTGCTGCTTGTTCCTTGATTACTTAATTGTAAGTCAGGAACGTATGATAGACACTGCTGAAACTGGACAACTGCTGCTGCATGTTCCTTGATTACTTGCATTGCTCAGGACCACTGTGAGTGAAATATTGCATTACTTACTTGCATATGTTTCAGTACTTATTGGTGATTGTTACTGACTTGTATGGAAACATCGGTTGCTGCTTGTTCCTTGATTACTTAATTGTATGTTAGGAACGTATGATAGACACTGCTGAAACTTGACAACTGCTGCTGAATGTTCCTTGATTACTTGGATTGCTCAGGAGAGGTGTGAGTGACAGATTCCATTACTTACTTGCATATGTATCGGTACTTATTGGTGATTGTTACTGACTTGTACGGAAACACCTGCCGCTGCTTGTTCCTTGATTACTTACTTGTATGTTAGGAACGTATGATAGACACAGCTGAAAGTGGACAACTACTGCTGCATGTTCCTTGATTACTTGGATTGCTCAGGACAGGTGTGAGTGACAGATTCATTTACTTACTTGCATACGTTTCAGTACTTATTGGTGATTGTTACTGACTTGTATGGAAACATCTGCTGCTGCTTGTTCCAGGATTACTTAAATCTATGTTAGGAACGTATGATAGACACTGCTGAAACTGGACAACTGATGTTGCATGTTCCTTGATTACTTGGATTGCTCAGGACCGCTGTGAGTGACAAATTGCATTACTAACTTGCATATGTTTCAGTACTTATTGGTGATTGTTACCGACTTGTAATGAAACATCTGCTGCAGCTTGTTCCTTGATTACTTAATTGTAAGTCAGGAACGTATGATAGACACTGCTGAAACTGGACAACTGCTGCTGCATGTTCCTTGATTACTTGCATTGCTCAGGACCGCTGTGAGTGACAGATTGCATTACTTACTTGCATATGTTTCGGTACTTACTGGTGATTGCTACTGACTTGTATGGAAACATTGGCTGCTGCTTGTTGTTCCTTGATTACTTAATTGTAAGTCAGGAACGTATGATAGACACTGCTGAAACTGGACAACTGCTGTTGCATGTTCCTTGATTACTTGCATTGCTCAGGACCACTGTGAGTGACAGATTGCATTACTTACTTGCATATTGTAACATCCAAGTTTCCACAAACAGTACACGTCATAATATTTCATTTCATTAAGTAATAAATATTACTAATTGTTTGATACCACAGGTCCATCTGCCTGATTACTTAATTACAAAAATATATTAAAATCAAATGGTGGTCTAACTAGCTTCTAAATCTTCAATCAGAGTGCGGAAGACTGAACAAGCTACCCGAGACCGCATCATCTTTTCAAATTAGGCGTCAGCAAAAGTCCAAAAGTCTGCTATTCATCAAATGTCCAGAATCACTTAGCCTGGGACGAACTACCTGCTATGGTCTTGCCTTTATCAGCTTTTCCTGTAAAAGAGTAGTCATGACAGAGTAAGCTAACATAGCTTAGTGAGTTAACAGAGTTCCATTAGTTACCACACATATATAACATACTATCAGCTCCTGCCGGCAAGTCACTACGTCCTGAGACAGCAAAAAGGTTGGGAGACAACCCAGTTTGTTTTCCCCTATATAAGGCCGAAGCCCTACGGGAAGTGTATGGAAACAAGTTGTAACATCCAATTTTCCACAAACAGTACACACCATAATATTTCATTTTATAAATAATATTAATTGTTTGATACCACAGGTCCATCAGCCTGAATACTTAATTACAACAATAATTAAAGATCAAATGGTGGTCTAAACTAGCTTCTAAATCTTCAATCAGAGTGCGGAAGACTGAACAAGCTACCCGAGACCGCATCATCTTATCAAGATAGGCGTCAGCAAAAGTCCAAAAGTCTGCTATTCATCAAATGTCCAGAATCACTTAGCCTGGGACGAACTACCTGCTATGGTCTTGCCTTTATCAGCTTTTCCTGTAAAAGAGTAGTCATGACAGAGTAAGCTAACATAGCTTAGTGAGTTAACAGAGTTCCATTAGCTACCACACATATATAACATACTATCAGCTCCTGCCGGCAAGTAAACACGTCAGAGACGGCAAAAGGTTGGGAGACAACCCAGTTTGTTTTCCCCTATGTAAAGCCGAAACCCTACGGGAAGTGTATGGAAACAAGTCATATAGGAAAGGAATCTGCAGAATTCCCTCCTGTGAATGGAGATCTCGCATTCGGTCCTATCGGATGATGCAGTATGCAACGGCAAGTATATAAACAGTCGAGTAAGCAGTAAGCATGATACGTATTTACATGAAATGTAAAAGTGAACATGCAATCAAGGCAATTCAAGTGTCTAGCTTCAGTAATGTCAATAGTACGCTTCTATGATACAAATAAGTATAAAAGGAAACATGCAGCAACAAACGGAAGTTTCCATACAGTCCATGACATTCACCAATAAGTATCGAAACATATGCATGTAATTAATGAAATCTGTCACTCACAGTGGTCCGTAGTCAGATAATGCTTAACGAATTAAGCGGTTCAGTTTACTCTGTCAAATCGACGGTCTCCTGCAGTTCAGTTTCAAGTCTGGCATATTAATGTCAAGTCTGTATCATAATCTATATAACCCTAGTTATATATATATATTCAGGTTAATGTCATTACTGGTTATCGAGTCTGAGGTAGTTCCTATCGTCCCAAGGTGAGTCTATTCTTAACAGATTAATACGATCCATCTAATTACAGATGTGTGGCTTTGAAACAAAGCCAATCGTATTTCTAGCAAGGTGTAACATGCCATATACATTCTAAAGATTTCATACAGAGTCGGTTAAATTGTTTGTGCTTAAAATAGATATGCAACTTGAACTTGTGAGTTTTATCATAATCATATTATACTTTTATTTACAATAGGTTGATTGATCACTTAATCTGTTTTTAGGAATTTAACTTTGGCCAGGAATAAACTCAGATTCGAATGTATACATGGCTAGACAGATTCGAACTAGATAAGCTCATTTATAGGTGGTCAGATTCGAAATAGGCCTTCGAATCTAATAGATTCGAGACACAACACACACAAGGAGAATAGGTTCGGACTATTGCATAGATTCGAAGCCTAAACAGATTCGAAGCAACCAATTCGATTCTATGAATTAGATTCGAAGCAAATAGATTCTAAGGCAAGCACATACTAGATTCGAACAAGGGACTTAGATTCGAATGGCTAAATAGATTCGAATAGGCTGAATAGAATCGAATGGTTAATAGAATCTAAGGCAAGCACATACTAGTTTCGAACAAGGGACTTAGATTCGAATGGCTAAATAGATTCGAATAGGCTGAATAGAATCGAATGGTTAATATATTCTAAGGCAACCACATACTAGATTCGAACAAGGGACTTAGATTCGAATGGCTAAATAGATTCGAATAGGCTGAATAGAATCGAATGGTTAATAGATTCTAAGGCAAGCACATACTAGATTCGAACAAGGGACTTAGATTCGAATGGCTAAATAGATTCGAATAGGCTGAATAGAATCGAATGGTTAATAGATTCTAAGGCAAGCACATACTAGATTCGAACAAGTGACTTAGATTCGAAGCAACTCTCGAGTCTAGGGAGGAGGAACAGATTCGAATCTATACATTTCGAGTCTAGGGATGAACCTCTCGAATCTGATCATCTTGTTCATCGTTTTCCAGATTTTAACTACGAAACTTGAACAAAAATGAGGGAGAAATAGTTACTAATCTTTGTCCAAGCAATATCCTTCGTCTATGGATGATTTCCAAGCAAGAACAGGTCATAAACGAGGGCAAATCAGCTTCAAATGAAGGAAAAATGAACAGATTCGAAAATGCTTTTCAAAACCGAGCCAAAAGTCAGAAAAACGGTCGATCTTACCTCAAATTCGGACGAAATCAAACAAGAAATGGCAGATTCGCGAAGAACTCGACGATCTCTATCCAATGGCGTATGAAACACGAAAATCCGACGGTTCGATTTGAAGAAAAGCTAGAGAGAAGGAGGAGAGTGTAGAGAGAGAAAGAGAATCAACTTTCCAAACTTGAAAAGTGAGGAGTGGAGCTCTTATTTATAGGGAAATAGGGAAAATCAGATATTCTACTGAATTTTCCGGAATTGTTCAACTTTTATTCCCAATACTCCGATTTGCATTTCAGATACAAATAATTAGTAAAGAAGTTCTAGATCTGCTACAATTGTCTTTTAGTCAATTTTAACTCATTTTAGTCAGTTTCGACATTTTCAGTCTTTAATTTGTCATTTAGCTGAATAATAAAATTTTCAATTTTATTTCAGCTAATTTTGGGCAACTTTTCATAATTAACTATAACTTAATATAATTAACTATTTAAGATTCATGTTTTCAGTTAATTACTAACATCCGATAAAATTGCTTATTATCCAAAGTCTGTTGCTGTAATTTGTAATTTAATAAATTACGGGCTGTTACAATCTTCCCCCGTTAAATTGATTCCGTCCTCGGAATCAACTAAGACAGGAATAACTCCGGATACTTCTGCCTAATCTCGTCTTCTCGTTCCCAAGTTCGCGCAGACCCCTTATGGTATTTCCATTGAACTAACACCAATGGGGATTTCCTTGATGCGCAATTTCGAAACCTTAAGATCGATTATACGCTCAGGCATTTTCTTCGTATTGCAACTGCTCGTCAATTTGCACTTCTTTCCATGGAATAACAGCTTCAATATCAGCTAAACACTTTCGCAGATTGCTCACGTGAAATATAACATGAATCCCAGTCATTTCGGCAGGCAACTATAATCTGTAGGCTTGCAATCCTATATGCTTGAAAATTTCAAAAGGACCCACAAATCGAGGGCTCAACTTCCCCCGTTTGCCAAACCTCACTATCCCTTTTCTTGGCGAGACCTTCAACAACACTTTATCACCCACCTCGAACACAAATGGCTTACGTCTTTGATCATGATATTTCTTTTGTCTGTCTTGAAAAGTCTGTATCCACTGTCGAATCAATTGTAGTTGATCATGGGCTTCTTGCAAAATGGCTGGTCCTGAGATCGGGCGTTCACCTGCTTCCCTTCAACGGGTTGGAGTTCATCATCGACGTCTTTTCACCGAGATCAATCACACAGGCGCGTAACATATCTTCTAAGGTCAAAATCGTTCTCTCATTTTGCCCGTCAGTTTCAGGATGATAGGTGGTGCTAATCTTAAGTTCAATTCCTAGTCCATTCTGAAAAGCCTTCCAAAAACGAGAAGTAAATCTGCTGTCACGGTCCGCTACTATAGACAATGGCACACCATGTCTAGTCACGATTTCCTTTACGTACAATTCAGCTAACTTTTCGAGGCGTTCATCTTCACGTATGGGTAGGAATTGGGCTGACTTAGTAGGTCGATCCACTACTACTCTTATAGAGTCATGATTCCGCTTAGTCCTGGGCAGCTTCGCACGGTCAGATTCAGACTTAGAGTAAATCAAAATGTTATCAATAAAGGCTATCACTGATTGTCCAGCATTGGCCTACATACTCTATTCATAAGGTCCATAATTGCGGTCGGGGCATTGGTGAGACCGAACGGTATTGTTAGAACTAAAGATGGCCGTAACAAGTACGAAATGCAGTCTTCGGTACGACAGACTCAAATATCTTAAATTGATGATATCCAGATCAAAGATATCTTTGATTAGGTACTTTCGGGCTTTCATTACAGAATTGAGACCTAAATCTCGAGTTTTTCTATCGTCATAAACATAACGTTCATTTCCTTCGGGGTTCTAATTCTAATTATCCTTTGGCACAAAGGATTTCAGCATTGCTTGCCATGAGCCTGTCCATTCCTATAATAATATCGAATTCTTTAATCCACATCGGTATCAGGCCAAAGTCTGAGGAGAGGTTATCAATCAATAGCTTACAGGAACGAAAGATTCTACTTATAGTCACAAAACTCGAGCTCGCAGTTCCTATATCTATCGGTACAGGTAGCAATATCGGGGCAAAATCAAACAGTTTAGCAAACTTTTCAAACACATATGACAGATTAGAGTAGGCATTGAGTTAACAAGAAATATACCTATGGCGACATCAGCAGTCTCTTTTGCCTCATTGGCTGTCATCTGGAAAGATCTTGGTTGATTCCTCGGAGCAGAAGAACCCTTAAACGATTGCCGGGGTGAAAATGCAGGCGGAGGAATAAATCGAGGTCGGGTACAGTCTCTAGCATGGTGCCCCAATGTAATGCAGTTTCGACAAGCCTCACTGCGCCTGGGACATTCTGACCTATCATGACCATTCTGTCTGCAGCAGTAGCACCTCACGAACTCAGGATCACATTTTCCTTCATGAATCTGCTTGCAGCGAGGACAAACAGACCTTGACGTAGCGGTCACAGCATAAGATTTGGTCTTTTTAAAAGGCTGCTTATTTCCCTGCCTTAAACTTTCACTCTCCTTTTCAGATTTTTCTTTCTTGCTAGACTTGGCAATAAAAAGAGTCGCTCGCTCCGGATAGATTTCAAGTTCTCCTAGCTTAGCAACTTCAACTACTTCCATATCACTTCCCGGTCTGCCAGAATTCACAAAGAGATCCCTTTGACGTCCCTCAGAGGGCTCATGCCTAAGTTTCCTTTTTCGATTCTTCTTGGGTTTTGCTAACATTTCTTCCCTATACTTCAATTCTAACTCCCGTAACCTAAGTTCTCGCAACCTAAGTTCTTCTTCATGGCGCTTAAAGTCAATTTCACGCTGGATTTCTTCGTCAGTTTGCACAACTGCTTTACCCTTAATCAGCAAGTCCTTAATTTCCTTAAATCGGTCCTCAACCGACATATCAGTCTGCAGTCGATTCCTATCCATCATCAGCTGAATTTGTCTACGATTTTCATCATTCAGCTTGTGAATGAGATCAAATAATTGAGCCTGCTGGGGAGGCACAAGCGTAGCAGTACTGCTTGAGTCATTAGCAGTATTTCCAAGGTCATTGCCTAATTCCTCTACATGAACAGATTCTTTGTGTTGATCAGCTGCAGCATTAGCAGCTTTACCAACAGTCGAGGTACCAGCAACATTTGGATTCATATCAGCCATTGGCTGAAAGTATAAAGGAAATAACTATCATTTCCTGATTCAAATAAGCACAATTCAAATCATAATACCTACGTCAGATAATCATATCTAAATTCATAGATATGAAGGCAGTTAGTCAGGCTCACAAAGTCAAGTTAAAGTCAAGTCAATATCAAGCAGTCAGTCCCTCCCCCATCCTATCAGTCATCATTTGCCTATCTTAGGTCAAGTTGTGTGGGTAGTCCTTTACTAATTAGGTTACCCTAGGCCTCGGTGACTTGTTCGGGAATTCAGAGTCACATAGTCCATATCATACCAGTAGTTTAAGTATCGGGTGGCCAATCCGATGATTAAACTGCTGCTCTGATACCAACTTGTAACATCCAATTTTCCACAAACAGTACACGACAAAATATTTCATTTCATAATAATATTAATTGTTGATACCACAGGCCCATCAGCAAAATACTTAATTACAACAATAATTTAAAGATCAAATGGTGGCCTAACTAGCTTCTAAATCTTCAATCAGAGTGCGGAAGACTGAACAAGCTACCCGAGACCGCATCGTCTTATCAAGATAGGCGTCAGCAAAAGTCCAAAAGTCTGCTATTCATCAAATGTCCAGAATCACTTAGCCTGGGACGAACTACCTGCTATGGTCTTGCCTTTATCAGCTTTTCCTGTAAAAGAGTTGTCATGACAGAGTAAGCTAACATAGCTTAGTGAGTTAACAGAGTTCCATTAGCTACCACACATATATAACATACTATCAGCTCCTGCCGGCAAGTCAACACGTCAGAGACGGCAAAAGGTTGGGAGACAACCCAGTTTGTTTTCCCCTATGTAAAGCCGAAACCCTACGGGAAGTGTATGGAAACAAGTCATATAGGAAAGGAATCTGCAGAATTCCCTCCTGTGAATGGAGATCTCGCATTCGGTCCTATCGGATGATGCAGTATGCAACGGCAAGTATATAAACAGTCGAGTAAGCAGTAAGCATGATACGTATTTACATGAAATGTAAAAGTGAACATGCAATCAAGGCAATTCAAGTGTCTAGCTTCAGTAATGTCAATAGTACGCTTCTATGATACAAATAAGTATAAAAGAAAACATGCAGCAACAAACGGAAGTTTCCATACAGTCCATGACGAATACCAATAAGTATCGAAACATATGCATGTAATTAATGAAATCTGTCACTCACAGTGGTCCGTAGTCAGATAATGCTTAACGAATTAAGCGGTTCAGTTTACTCTGTCAAATCGACGGTCTCCTGCAGTTCAGTTTCAAGTCTGGCATATTAATGTCAAGTCTGTATCATAATCTATATAACCCTAGTTATATATATATATTCAGGTTAATGTCATTACTGGTTATCGAGTCTGAGGTAGTTCCTATCGTCCCAAGGTGAGTCTATTCTTAACAGATTAATACGATCCATCTAATTACAGATGTGTGGCTTTGAAACAAAGCCAATTGTATTTCTAGCAAGGTGTAACATGCCATATGCATTCTAAAGATTTCATACAGAGTCGGTTAAATTGTTTGAGCTTAAAATAGATAAGCTCATTTATAGGTGGTCAGATTCGAAATAGGCCTTCGAATCTAATAGATTCGAGACACAACACACACAAGGAGAATAGGTTCGGACTATTGCATAGACTCGAAGCCTAAACAGATTCGAAGCAACCAATTCGATTCTATGAATTAGATTCGAAGCAAATAGATTCTAAGGCAAGCACCTACTAGATTCGAACAATGGACTTAGATTCGAATGGCTAAATAGATTCGAATAGGCTGAATAGAATCGAATGGTTAATAGATTCGAACAACTCTCGAGTCTAAGGAGGAGGAACAGATTCGAATCTATACATTTCGAGTCTAGGGATGAACCTCTCGAATCTGATCATCTTGTTCATCGTTTTCCAGATTCTAACTACGAAACTTGAACAAAAATGAGGGAGAAATAGTTACTAACCTTCGTCCAAGCAATATCCTTCGTCTATGGATGATTTCCAAGCAAGAACAGGTCCTAAACGAGGGCAAATCAGCTTCAAATGAAGGAAAAATGAACAGATTCGAAAATGCTTTTTAAAACCGAGCCAAAAGTCAGAAAAACGGTCGATCTTACCTCATATTCGGACGAAATCAAACAAGAAATGGCAGATTCGCGAAGAACTCGACGACCTCTATCCAATGGCGTATGAAACACGAAAATCCGACGGTTCGATTTGAAGAAAAGCTAGAGAGAAGGAGGAGAGTGTAGAGAGAGAAAGAGAATCAACTTTCCAAACTTGAAAAGTGAGGAGTGGAGCTCTTATTTATAGGGAAATAGGGAAAATCAGATATTCTACTGAATTTTCCGGAATTGTTCAACTTTTATTCCCAATACTCCGATTTGCATTTCAGATACAAATAATTAGTAAAGAAGTTCTAGATCTGCTACAATTGTCTTTTAGTCAATTTTAACTCATTTTAGTCAGTTTCGACATTTTCAGTCTTTAATTTGTCATTTAGCTGAATAATAAAATTTTCAATTTTATTTCAGCTAATTTTGGGCAACTTTTCATAATTAACTATAACTTAATATAATTAACTATTTAAGATTCATGTTTTCAGTTAATTACTAACATCCGATAAAATTGCTTATTATCCAAAGTCTGTTGCTGTAATTTGTAATTTAATAAATTACGGGCTGTTACACTGCTGCTGCATGTTCCATAATTACTTGCATTGCTCAGGACCGCTGTGAGCGACAGATTGCATTACTTACTTGAATTTGTTTCGGTAGTTATTGGTGATTGATACTGACTTGTATGGAAACATCTGATGCTGCTTGTTCCTTGATTACTTAATTGTACGTTAGGAACATATGATAGATACTGCTGAAACTGGACAACTGTTGCTGCATGTTCCCCTTGTTTACTTGCATTGCTCAGGACTGCTGTGAGTGACAGATTGCATTACTTACTTGCATATGTTTCGGTACTTATTGGTGATTGTTACTGACTTGTATGGAAACATCTGAAGCTGCTTGTTCCTTGATTACTTAATCGTATGTTAGGAACATATGATAGACACTTCTGAAACTGGACAACTACTGCTGCATGTTCCTTGATTACTTGCATTGCTTAGGACCGCTGTGAGTGACAGATTGCATTACTTACTTGAAATATATTTCGGTACTTATTGGTGATTGTTACTGACTTGTATGGAAACATCTGATGCTGCTTGTTCCTTGATTACTTAATTGTACGTTAGGAACGTATGATAGATACTGCTGAAACTGGACAACTGTTGCTGCATGATCCTTGATTACTTGCATTGCTCAGGACCGCTCTGAGTGACACATTGCATTACCTACTTGCATATGTTTTGGTACTTATTGGTGATTGTTACTAACTTGTATGGAAACATCTGCTGCTGCTTGTTCCTTGATTACTTAATTGTATGTTAGGAACGTATGATAGACACTGCTGAACAAGACAACTGCTGCTAAAAGTTCCTTGATTACTTGCATTGCTCAGGAACGCTCTGAGTGACAGATGGCATTACTTACTTGCATATGTTTCGGTACTAATTGGTGATTGTTACTGACTTGTATGGAAACATCTGTTGCTGCTTGTTCCTTGATTACTTAATTGTATGTTAGGAACGTATGATAGACACTGCTGAAACTGGACAACTGCTGCTGCATGTTCCTTGATTACTTGCATTGCTCAGGACCGCTGTGAGCGACAGATTGCATTACTTGCTTGCATATGTCTCGGTACTTATTGGTGATTGTTACTGACTTGTATGGAAACATCTGCTGCTGCTTGTTCCTTGATTACTTAATTGTATGTTAGGAACGTATGATAGACAATACTGAAACTGGACAATGCTTGCATTGCTCAGGACCGCTGTGAGTGAAAGATTGCATTACTTACTTGCATATGTTTCGGTACTTAATGGTGATTGTTAACGACTCGTATGGAAACATCTGCTGCCGCTTGTTCCTTGATTACTTAATTGTATGTTAGGAACGTATGATTGACACTGCTGAAACTGGACAACTGCTGCTGCATGTTCCTTGATTACTTGCATTGCTCAGGACCGCTCTGAGTGACAGATTGTTCCTTGATTACTTAATTGTATGTTAGGAACGTATGATTGACACTGCTGAAACTGCTGCTGCATGTTCCATAATTACTTGCATTGCTCAGGACCGCTATGAGCGACAGATTGCATTACTTACTTGAATTTGTTTCGGTACTTATTGGTGATTGATACTGACTTGTATGCAAAACATCTGCTGCTGCTTGTTCCTTGATTACTTAATTGTATGCTTGGAACGTACGATAGACACTGCTGAAACTGGACAACTAATACTGCATGTTCCTTGATCACTTTCATTGCTCAGGACCGCTGTGAGTGACAGATTGCACTACTTACTTGCATATGTTTCGGTACTTATTGGTGATTTTTACTGACTTGTATGGAAACATCTGCTGCTGCTTGTTCCTTGATTACTTAACTGTATGTTAGGAACGTATGATAGACACTGCTGAAACTAGAAAACTGCTGCTGCATATTCCCTTGATTACTTGCATTGCTCAGGACTGCTGTGAGTGACAGATTACATTGCTTACTTGCATTTGTTTCGGTACTAATTGGTGATTGTTACTGACTTGTATGCAAACATCTGCTGCTGCTTGTTCCTTGATTACTTAATTGTATGTTAGGAACATATGATAGACACTTCTGAAACTGGACAACCGCTGCTGCATGTTCCTTGATTACTTGCATTGCTTAGGACCGCTGTGAGTGACAGATTGCATTACTTACTTGAAATATGTTTCGGTACTTATTGGTGATTGTTACTGACTTGTATGGAAACATCTGATGCTGCTTGTTCCTTGATTACTTAATTGTACGTTAGGAACGTATGATAGATACTGCTGAAACTGGACAACTGTTGCTGCATGATCCTTGGTTACTTGCATTGCTCAGGACCGCTCTGAGTGACACATTGCATTACCTACTTGCATATGTTTTGGTACTTATTGGTGATTATTACTAACTTGTATGGAAACATCTGCTGCTGCTTGTTCCTTGATTACTTAATTGTATGTTAGGAACGTATGATAGACACTGCTGAACAAGACTACTGCTGCTGTATGTTCCTTGATTACTTGCATTGCTCAGGACCGCTCTGAGTGACAGATGGCGTTACTTACTTGCATATGTTTCGGTACTAATTGGTGATTGTTACTGACTTGTATGGAAACATCTGGTGCTGCTTGTTTCTTGATTAATTAATTGTATGTTAGGAACGTATGATAGACACTGCTGAAACTGGACAACTGCTGCTGCATGTTCCTTGATTACTTGCATTGCTCAGGACCGCTGTGAGCGACAGATTGCATTACTTGCTTGCATATGTTTCGGTACTTATTGGTGATTGTTACTGACTTGTATGGAAACATCTGCTGCTGCTTGTTCCTTGATTACTTAATTGTATGTTAGGAACGTATGATAGACAATACTGAAACTGGACAATGCTTGCATTGCTCAGGACCGCTGTGAGTGAAAGATTGCATTACTTACTTGCATATGTTTCGGTACTTAATGGTGATTGTTACCGACTCGTATGGAAACATCTGCTGCCGCTTGTTCCTTGATTACTTAATTGTATGTTAGGAACGTATGATTGACACTGCTGAAACTGGACAACTGCTGCTGCATGTTCCTTGATTACTTGCATTGCTCAGGACCGCTCTGAGTGACAGATTGTTCCTTGATTACTTAATTGTATGTTAGGAACGTATGATTGACACTGCTGAAACTGCTGATGCATGTTCCATGATTACTTGCATTGCTCAGGACCGCTGTGAGTGACAGATTGCATTACTTACTTGAATTTGTTTCGGTACTTATTGGTGATTGATACTGACTTGTATGGGAACATCTGCTGCTGCTTGTTCCTTGATTACTTAATTGTATGTTTGGAACGTACGATAGACACTGCTGAAACTGGACAACTAATGCTGCATGTTCCTTGACCACTTGCATTGCTCAGGACCGCTGTGAGTGACAGATTGCATTACTTACTTGCATATGTTTCGGTACTTATTGGTGATTATTATTGACTTGTATGGAAACATCTGCTGCTGCTTGTTCCTTGATTACTTAATTGTATGTTAGAAACGTATGATAGACACTGCTGAAACTGGACAACTGTTGCTGCATGTTCCCCTTGATTACTTGCATTGCTCAGGACTGCTGTGAGTGACAGATTGTATTACTTACTTGCATATGTTTCGGTACTTATTGGTGATTGTTACTGACTTGTATGGAAACATCTGAAGCTGCTTGTTCCTTGATTACTTAATTGTATGTTAGGAACATATGATAGACACTTCTGAAACTGGACAACTACTGCTGCATGTTCCTTGATTACTTGCATTGCTTAGGACCGCTGTGAGTGACAGATTGCATTACTTACTTGAAATATGTTTCGGTACTTATTGTTGATTGTTACTGACTTGTATGGAAACATCTGATGCTGCTTGTTCCTTGATTACTTAATTGTACGTTAGGAACGTATGATAGATACTGCTGAAACTGGACAACTGTTGCTGCATGATCCTTGATTACTTGCATTGCTCAGGACCGCTCTGAGTGACACATTGCATTACCTACTTGCATATGTTTTGGTACTTATTGGTGATTGTTACTAACTTGTATGGAAATATCTGCTGCTGCTTGTTCCTTGATTACTTAATTGTATGTTAGGAACGTATGATAGACACTGCTGAAAAAGACAACTGCTGCTGCATGTTCCTTGATTACTTGCATTGCTCAGGAACGCTCTGAGTGACAGATGGCATTACTTACTTGCAAATGTTTCGGTACTAATTGGTGATTGTTACTGACTTGTATGGAAACATCTGTTGCTGCTTGTTCCTTGATTACTTAATTGTATGTTAGGAACGTATGATAGACACTGCTGAAACTGGACAACTGCTGCTGCATGTTCCTTGATTACTTGCATTGCTCAGGACCGCTGTGAGCGACAGATTGCATTACTTGCTTGCATATGTTTCGGTACTTATTGGTGATTGTTACTGACTTGTATGGAAAGATCTGCTGCTGCTTGTTCCTTGATTACTTAATTGTATGTTAGGAACGTATGATAGACAATACTGAAACTGGACAATGCTTGCATTGCTCAGGACCGCTGTGAGTGACAGATTGCATTACTTACTTGCATATGTTTCGGTACTTATTGGTGATTCTTACTGACTCGTATGGAAACATCTGCTGCCGCTTGTTCCTTGATTACTTAATTGTATGTTAGGAACGTATGATTGACACTGCTGAAACTGGACAACTGCTGCTGCATGTTCCTTGATTACTTGCATTGCTCAGGATCGCTCTGAGTGACAGATTGTTCCTTGATTACTTAATTGTATGTTAGGAACGTATGATTGACACTGCTGAAACTGCTGTTGCATGTTCCATGATTACTTGCATTGCTCAGGACCGCTGTGAGTGACAGATTGCATTACTTACTTGAATTTGTTTCGGTACTTATTGGTGATTGATACTGACTTGTATGCAAAACATCTGCTGCTGCTTGTTCCATGATTACTTAATTGTATGTTTGGAACGTACGATAGACACTACTGAAACTGGACAACTAATGCTGCATGTTCCTTGATCACTTTCATTGCTCAGGACCGCTGTGAGTGACAGATTGCATTACTTACTTGCATATGTTTCGGTACTTATTGGTGATTGTTACTGACTTGTATGGAAACATCTGTTGCTGCTTGTTCCTTGATTACTTAATTGTATGTTAGGAACGTATGATAGACACTGCTGAAACTAGACAACTGCTGCTGCATATTCCCCTTGATTACTTGCATTGCTCAGGACTGCTGTGAGTGACAGATTACATTACTTACTTGCATTTGTTTCGGTACTAATTTGTGATTGTTACTGACTTGTATGCAAACATCTGCTGCTGCTTGTTCCTTGATTACTTAATTGTATGTTAGGAACATATGATAGAGACTTCTGAAACTGGACTACTGCTGCTGCATGTTCCTTGATTGCTTGCATTGCTTAGGACCGCTGTTAGTGACAGATTGCATTACTTACTAGAAATATCTTTCGATACTTATTGGTGATTGTTACTGACTTGTATGGAAACATCTGATGCTGCTTGTTCCTTGATTACTTAATTGTACGTTAGGAATGTATGATAGATACTGCTGAAACTGGACAACTGTTGCTGCATGATCCTTGATTACTTGCATTGCTCAAGACCGCTCTGAGTGACACATTGCATTACCTACTTGCATATGTTTTGGTACTTATTGGTGATTGTTACTAACTTGTATGGAAACATCTTTTGATGCTTGTTCCTTGATTACTTAATTGTATGTTAGGAACGTATGATAGACACTGCTGAACAAGACAACTGCTGCTGCATGTTCCTTGATTACTTGCATTGCTCAGGACCGCTCTGAGTGACAGATTGCGTTACTTACTTGCATATGTTTCGGTAGTTATTGTTGATTGTTACTGACTTGTATGCAAAACATCTGCTGCTGCTTGTTCCTTGATTACTTAATTGTATGCTTGGAACGTACGATAGACACTGCTGAAACTGGACAACTGATACTGCATGTTCCTTGATCACTTTCATTGCTCAGGACCGCTGTGAGTGACAGATTGCATTACTTACTAGCATATGTTTCGGTACTTATTGGTGATTGTTACTGACTTTTATGGAAACATCTGCTGCTGCATGTTCCTTGATTACTTAACTGTATGTTAGGAACGTATGATAGACACTGCTGAAACTAGACAACTGCTGCTGCATATTCTCTTGATTACTTGCATTGCTCAGGACTGCTGTGAGTGACAGATTACATTACTTACTTGCATTTGTTTCGGTACTAATTGGTGATTGTTACTGACTTGTATGCAAATATCTGCTGCTGCTTGTTCCTTGATTACTTAATTGTAAGTTAGGAACATATGATAGACACTTCTGAAACTGGACAACTGCTGCTGCATGTTCCTTGATTACTTGCATTGCTTAAGACCGCTGTGAGTGACAGATTGCATTACTTACTTGAAATATGTTTCGGTACTTATTGGTGATTGTAACTGACTTGTATGGAAACATCTGATGCTGCTTGTTCCTTGATTACTTAATTGTACGTTAGGAACGTATGATAGATACTGCTGAAACTGGACAACTGTTGCTGCATGATCCTTGATTACTTGCATTGCTCAGGACCGCTCTGAGTGACACATTGCATTACCTACTTGCAAATGTTTTGGTACTTATTGGTGATTGTTACTAACTTGTATGGAAACATCTGCTGCTGCTTGTTCCTTGATTACTTAATTGTATGTTAGGAACGTATGATAGACGCTGCTGAACAAGACAACTGCTGCTGCATGTTCCTTGATTACTTGCATTGCGCAGGACCGCTCTGAGTGACAGATGGCATTACTTACTTGCATATGTTTCGGTACTAATTGGTGATTGTTACTGACTTGTATGGAAACATCTGGTGCTGCTTGTTCCTTGATTACTTAATTGTATGTTAGGAACATATGATAGACACTGCTGAAACTGGACAACTGCTGCTGCATGTTCCTTGATTACTTGCATTGCTCAGGACCGCTGTGAGCGACAGATTGCATTACTTGCTTGCATATGTTTCGGTACTTATTGGTGATTGTTACTGACTTGTATGGAAACATCTGCTGCTGCTTGTTCCTTGATTACTTAATTGTATGTTAGGAACGTATGATAGACAATACTGAAACTGGACAATGCTTGCATTGCTCAGGACCGCTGTGAGTGACAGATTGCATTACTTACTTGCATATGTTTCGGTACTTAATGGTGATTGTTACTGACTCGTATGGAAACATCTGCTGCCGCTTGTTCCTTGATTACTTAATTGTATGTTAGGAACGTATGATTGACACTGCTGAAACTGGACAACTGCTGCTGCATGTTCCTTGATTACTTGCATTGCTCAGGACCGCTCTGAGTGACAGATTGTTCCTTGATTACTTAATTGTATGTTAGGAACGTATGATTGACACTGCTGAAACTGCTGATGCATGTTCCATGATTACTTGCATTGCTCAGGACCGCTGTGAGTGACAGATTGCATTACTTACTTGAATTTGTTTCGGTACTTATTGGTGATTGATACTGACTTGTATGGGAACATCTGCTGCTGCTTGTTCCTTGATTACTTAATTGTATGTTTGGAACGTACGATAGACACTGCTGAAACTGGACAACTAATGCTGCATGTTCCTTGACCACTTGCATTGCTCAGGACCGCTGTGAGTGACAGATTGCATTACTTACTTGCATATGTTTCGGTACTTATTGGTGATTATTACTGACTTGTATGGAAACATCTGCTGCTGCTTGTTCCTTGATTACTTAATTGTATGTTACGAACGTATGATAGACACTGCTGAAACTAGACAACTGCTGCTGCATATTCCCCTTGATTACTTGCATTGCTCAGGACTGCTGTGAGTGACAGATTACATTACTTACTTGCATTTGTTTCGGTACTAATTGGTGATTGTTACTGACTTGTATGCAAACATCTGCTGCTGCTTGTTCCTTGATTACTTAATTGTATTTGGAACACGATAGACACTGCTGAAACTGGACAACTGCTGCTGCATGTTCCTTGATTACTTGCATTGCTCGAGACCGCTGTGAGTGACAGATTGCATTACTTACTTGCATATGTTTCGGTACTTATTGGTGATTGTTACTGACTTGTATGGAAACATCTGCTGCTGCTTGTTCCTTGATTACTTAATTGTATGTTAGGAACGTATGATAGACACTGCTGAAACTAGACAACTGCTGCTGCATATTCCCCTTGATTACTTGCATTGCTCAGGACTGCTGTGAGTGACAGATTACATTACTTACTTGCATTTGTTTCGGTACTAATTGGTGATTGTTACTGACTTGTATGCAAACATCTGCTGCTGCTTGTTCCTTGATTACTTAATTGTATGTTAGGAACATATGATAGACACTTCTGAAACTGGACAACTGCTGCTACATGTTCCTTGATTGCTTGCATTGCTTAGGACCGCTGTGAGTGACAGATTGCATTACTTACTTGAAATATCTTTCGATACTTATTGGTGATTGTTACTGACTTGTATGGAAACATCTGATGCTGCTTGTTCCTTGATTACTTAATTGTACGTTAGGAACGTATGATAGATACTGCTGACACTGGACAACTGTTGCTGCATGATCCTTGATTACTTGCATTGCTCAGGACCGCTCTGAGTGACACATTGCATTACCTACTTGCATATGTTTGGTACTTATTGGTGATTGTTACTAACTTGTATGGAAACATCTGTTGCTGCTTGTTCCTTGATTACTTAATTGTATGTTAGGAACGTATGATAGACACTGCTGAACAAGACAACTGCTGCTGCATGTTCCTTGATTACTTGCATTGCTCAGGACCGCTCTGAGTGACAGATTGTTCCTTGATTACTTAATTGTATGTTAGGAACGTATGATTAACACTGCTGAAACTGCTGCTGCATGTTCCATGATTACTTGCATTGCTCAGGACCGCTGTGGGTGACAGATTGCATTACTTACTTGAATTTGTTTCGGTACTTATTGGTGATTGATACTGACTTGTATGCAAAACATCTGCTGCTGCTTGTTCCTTGATTACTTAATTGTATGCTTGGAACGTACGATAGACACTGCTGAAACTGGACAACTAATACTGCATGTTCCTTGATCACTTTCATTGCTCAGGACCGCTGTGAGTGACAGATTGCATTACTTACTTGCATATGTTTCGGTACTTATTGGTGATTGTTACTGACTTGTATGGAAACATCTGCTGCTGCTTGTTCCTTGATTACTTAACTATATGTTAGGAACGTATGATAGACACTGCTGAAACTAGACAACTGCTGCTGCATATTCCCTTGATTACTTGCATTGCTCAGGACTGCTGTGAGTGACAGATTACATTACTTACTTGCATTTGTTTCGGTACTAATTGGTGATTGTTACTGACTTGTATGCAAACATCTGCTGCTGCTTGTTCCTTGATTACTTAATTGTATGTTAGGAACATATGATAGACACTTCTGAAACTGGACAACTGCTGCTGCATGTTCCTTGATTACTTGCATTGTTTAGGACCGCTGTGAGTGACAGATTGCATTACTTACTTGAAATATGTTTCGGTACTTATTGGTGATTGTTACTGACTTGTATGGAAACATCTGATGCTGCTTGTTCCTTGATTACTTAATTGTACGTTAGGAACGTATGATAGATACTGCTGAAACTGGACAACTGTTGCTGCATGATCCTTGATTACTTGCATTGCTCAGGACCGCTCTGAGTGACACATTGCATTACCTACTTGCATATGTTTTGGTACTTATTGGTGATTGTTACTAACTTGTATGGAAACATCTGCTGCTGCTTGTTCCTTGATTACTTAATTGTATGTTAGGAACGTATGATAGACACTGCTGAACAAAACAACTGCTGCTGCATGTTCCTTGATTACTTGCATTGCTCAGGACCGCTCTGAGTGACAGATGGCATTACTTACTTGCATATGTTTCGGTACTAATTGGTGATTGTTACTGACTTGTATGGAAACATCTGGTGCTGCTTGTTCCTTGATTACTTAATTGTATGTTAGGAACGTATGATAGACACTGCTGAAACTGGACAACTGCTGCTGCATGTTCCTTGATTACTTGCATTGCTCAGGACCGCTGTGAGCGACAGATTGCATTACTTGCTTGCATATGTTTCGGTACTTATTGGTGATTGTTACTGATTTGTATGGAAATATCTGCTGCTGCTTGTTCCTTGATTACTTAATTGTATGTTAGGAACGTATGATAGACAATACTGAAACTGGACAATGCTTGCATTGCTCAGGACCGCTGTGAGTGACAGATTGCATTACTTACTTGCATATGTTTCGGTACTTAATGGTGATTGTTACTGAATCGTATGGAAACATCTGCTGCCGCTTGTTCCTTGATTACTTAATTGTATGTTAGGAACGTATGATTGACACTGCTGAAACTGGACAACTGCTGCTTCATGTTCCTTGATTACTTGCATTGCTCAGGACCACTCTCAGTGACAGATTGTTCCTTGATTACTTAATTGTATGTTAGGAACGTATGATTGACACTGCTGAAACTGCTGATGCATGTTCCATGATTACTTGCATTGCTCAGGACCGCTGTGAGTGACAGATTGCATTACTTACTTGAATTTGTTTCGGTACTTATTGGTGATTGATACTGACTTGTATGGGAACATCTGCTGCTGCTTGTTCCTTGATTACTTAATTGTATGTTTGGAACGTACGATAGACACTGCTGAAACTGGACAACTAATGCTGCATGTTCCTTGACCACTTGCATTGCTCAGGACCGCTGTGAGTGACAGATTGCATTACTTACTTGCATATGTTTCGGTACTTATTGGTGATTATTACTGACTTGTATGGAAACATCTGCTGCTGCTTGTTCCTTGATTACTTAATTGTATGTTAGAAACGTATGATAGACACTGCTGAAACTGGACAACTGCTGCTGCATGTTCCCCTTGATTACTTGCATTGCTCAGGACTGCTGTGAGTGACAGATTGCATTACTTACTTGCATATGTTTCGGTACTTATTGGTGATTGTTACTGACTTGTATGGAACATCTGCTGCTGCTTGTTCCTTGATTACTTAATTGTATGTTAGGAACATACGATAGACACTTCTGAAACTGGACAACTGCTGCTGCATGTTCCTTGATTACTTGCATTGCTTAGGACCGCTGTGAGTGACAGATTGCATTACTTACTTGAAATATGTTTCAGTACTTATTGGTGATTGTTACTGACTTGTATGGAAACATCTGATGCTGCTTGTTCCTTGATTACTTAATTGTACGTTAGGAACGTATGATAGATACTGCTGAAACTGGACAACTGTTGCTGCATGATCCTTGATTACTTGCATCGCTCAGGACCGCTCTGAGTGACACATTGCATTACCTACTTGCATATGTTTTGGTACTTATTGGTGATTGTTACTAACTTGTATGGAAACATCTGCTGCTGCTTGTTCCTTGATTACTTAATTGTATGTTAGGAACGTATGATAGTCACTGCTGAACAAGACAACTGCTGCTGCATGTTCCTTGATTACTTGCATTGCTCAGGAACGCTCTGAGTGACAGATGACATTACTTACTTGCATATGTTTCGGTATTAATTGGTGATTGTTACTGACTTGTATGGAAACATCTGTTGCTGCTTGTTCCTTGATTACTTAATTGTATGTTAGGAACGTATGATAGACACTGCTGAGACTGGACAACTGCTGCTGCATGTTCCTTGATTACTTGCATTGCTCAGGACCGCTGTGAGCGACAGATTGCATTACTTGCTTGCATATGTTTCGGTACTTATTGGTGATTGTTACTGACTTGTATGGAAACATCTGCTGCTGCTTGTTCCTTGATCACTTAATTGTATGTTATGAACGTATGATAGACAATACTGAAACTGGACAATGCTTGCATTGCTCAGGACCGCTGTGAGTGAAAGATTGCATTACTTACTTGCATATGTTTCGGTACTTAATGGTGATTGTTACCGACTCGTATGGAAACATCTGCTGCCGCTTGTTCCTTGATTACTTAATTGTATGTTAGGAACGTATGATTGACACTGCTGAAACTGGACAACTGCTGCTGCATGTTCCTTGATTACTTGCATTGCTCAGGACCGCTCTGAGTGACAGATTGTTCCTTGATTACTTAATTGTATGTTAGGAACGTATGATTGACACTGCTGAAACTGCTGCTGCATGTTCCATAATTACTTGCATTGCTCAGGACCGCTGTGAGCGACATATTGCATTACTTACTTGAATTTGTTTCGGTACTTATTGGTGATTGATACTGACTTGTATGCAAAACATCTGCTGCTGCTTGTTCCTTGATTACTTAATTGTATGCTTGGAACGTACGATAGACACTGCTGAAACTGGACAACTAATACTGCATGTTCCTTGATCACTTTCATTGCTCAGGACCGCTGTGAGTGACAGATTGCACTACTTACTTGCATATGTTTCGGTACTTATTGGTGATTTTTACTGACTTGTACGGAAACATCTGCTGCTGCTTGTTCCTTGATTACTTAACTGTATGTTAGGAACGTATGATAGACACTGCTGAAACTAGACAACTGCTGCTGCATATTCCCTTGATTACTTGCATTGCTCAGGACCGCTCTGAGTGACAGATTGTTCCTTGATTACTTAATTGTATGTTAGGAACGTATGATTGACACTGCTGAAACTGCTGCTGCATGTTCCATAATTACTTGCATTGCTCAGGACCGCTGTGAGCGACAGATTGCATTACTTACTTGAATTTGTTTCAGTACTTATTGGTGATTGATACTGACTTGTATGCAAAACATCAGCTGCTGCTTGTTCCTTGATTACTTAATTGTATGCTTGGAACGTACGATAGACACTGCTGAAACTGGACAACTAATACTGCATGTTCCTTGATCACTTGCATTGCTCAGGACCGCTGTGAGTGACAGATTGCATTACTTACTTGCATATGTTTCGGTACTTATTGGTGATTGTTACTGACTTGTATGGAAACATCTGCTGCTGCTTGTTCCTTGATTACTTAATTGTATGTTAGGAACGTATGACTGCTGAAACTGGACAACTGTTGTTGCATGTTCCTTGATTACTTGCATTGCTCAGGACTGCTGTGAGTGACAGATTTCCTTAATTACTTGCATATGTTTAGGTACTTATTGGTGATTGTTAC
>JAANYP010003616.1:0-36381 GCA_020465985.1 Centrapalus pauciflorus | reverse complement strand
TTTGGATTAGAATTGCTTTATTATCCAAAATCTGCTGCTGTAATTTATATTTAATAAATTACGGGCTGTTACAATCTTCCCCCGTTAAAATGATTCCGTCCTCGGAATCGACTAAAACAGGAATAACTTCGGATACTTCTGCCTAATCTCGTCTTCTCGTTCCCAAGTTTGCGCAGATCCCTTATGGTATTTCTATTGAACTAACACCATTGGAATTTCCTTGCTGCGCAATTTCGAAACCTTATGATCGATTATACGCTCGGGCTCTTCTTCGTATCGCAACTGCTCATCAATTTGCACGTCTTTCCAAGGAATCACAGCTTCAGCGTCAGCTAAACACTTTCGAAGATTACTCACATGAAATACATCATGAATCCCAGTCATTTCGGCAGGCAGCTTTAATCTGTAGGCTTGCAGTCCCACCCGCTCGAGAATTTCAAAAGGACCAACAAATCGAGGGCTCAACTTCCCCCGTTTGCCAAACCTTACTATCCCTTTTCTTGGCGAAACCTTCAGCAAAACTTTATCTCCAACTTCAAACGCAATTGGCTTACGTCTTCTATCGTGATACTTCTTTTGTCTATCCTGAGAGGTCTGAATCCGCTGTCGAATCAAGTGTAGTTGGTCATGGGCTTCTTGCAAAATCGCTGGTCCAGAGATCGGGCGTTCACCTGTTTCCCTCCAACAGGTTGGAGTTCGGCATCGTCGTCCGTACAAAAGCTGATATGGAGGCATACCAATAGTCGAGTGATAACTATTGTTGTAAGCAAATTCTACAAACGGAAGGTGAGTATCCCAACTTCCACCGAGATCAATCACACAGGCGCGTAACATATCTTCTAAGGTCAAAATTGTCCTCTCACTTTGCCCGTCAGTTTCAGGATGATAAGCGGTGCTCATCTTAAGTTCAGTACCTAGTCCATTCTGAAAAGCCTTCCAAAAACGTGAAGTAAATCTGCTGTCACGGTCAGATACTATAGACAATGGCACACCATGTCTAGTCACGATTTCCTTTACGTACAATTCAGCTAACTTTTCGAGGCGTTCATCTTCACGTATGGGTAGGAAATGAGCTGACTTAGTAAGTCGATCCACTATTACCCATATAGAGTCATGATTCCGCTTTGTCCTGGGCAGCTTCGTCACAAAGTCCATGGTTATGTGGTCCCACTTCCATTCCGGGATTGGCAATGGTTGTAGTTCCCCATACGGCTTCTGATGTTCCGCTTTGACTTGTAAACAAGTCATGCAATTTTCTACATATCGTCCTACGTCCTTCTTCATTCCAGGACACCAATATTCCGTCCTCAAGTCTTGATACATTTTAGTAGAACCAGGGTGTATCGAAAATTTCGACATATGAGCTTCCGACAGAATTTGATCACGAATACCTCCTAGTCTGGGAACCCATATTCTATCCATGAACCGTCTAAGACCACGATTATCAAGGGTCAGCTGGGTCACATATGTAACCATACGTTCAGATTTCAAGTTCTCATCCCGAATGGCTTCGGTTTGAGCGGCATTAATCGACTCAGGCAAGGCAGACTCCAAAACAACGGAAGTCAAAGCATAACATCGGGTATAATGGTCTTGTCCGGTTTTGCGGCTTAGGGCATCTGCTACAATGTTTGCTTTACCTGGATGGTAAAGGATCTCACAGTCATAGTCTTTAATCAATTCCATAGATCGCCTTTGACGCATATTCAGCTCTTTTTTGGTCAAATATATACTTCAGACTTTTGTGATCTGTATATAACTTGCATCTAGTCCCATACAGATATTGCCGCCAAATCTTCAATGCAAAGGTCACGGCTGCAAGTTCTAAATCATGCGTCGGATAATTCTTCTCATGCGCCTTTAGCTGCCTTGATGCGTAGGCAATTACTTTATCCCTTTGCATCAACACACAGCCTATTCCCATCTTAGAAGCATCACTATAGACTACAAAATCATCATTACCCTCAGGTAAGGCCAAAACCGGTGCTTCAATTAGCTTACGCTTCAAAGTCTCAAAGGCTCGATCTTGAGATTCATTCCATTCAAACTTAACCTTTTTCTTCGTCAGACTGGTTAAAGGCACCGCAATCTTGGAGAAATCACGGATAAATCTTCGGTAATAGCCCGCTAAACCCAAGAAACTCCGAACTTCAGATACGTTTTTCGGCGCTTCCCACTTCTGAACCACATCAACCTTTGATGGATCTACGGCTATTCCCTCACCCGAGACAATATGTCCTAAAAATTGCACCTGGCGTAACCAGAATTCACATTTGGAGAATTTTGCATAGAGTCGCTCCTTTCGTAACAATTCTAGCAATTCTCGCAAATGCATCGCATGATCAGATTCAGACTTGGAGTAAATCAAGATGTCATCAATGAAGACTATCACTGATTTATCCAGCATTGGTCTACATACCCTATTCATGAGGTCCATAAATGCGGCCGGGGCATTTGTGAGACCGAACGACATTACTAGAAATTCAAAATGGCCATATCGAGTACGAAATGCAGTCTTCAGTACGTCAGACTCAAATACTTTGAGTTGATGATATCCAGATCGGAGATCGATCTTTGAGAAGTAGCTAGCCCCTTGCAGTTGATCAAACAAGTCGTCAATTCTTGGCAGAGGGTATCGGTTCTTGATAGTTACCTTATTTAACTCCCGATAGTCGATACACATGCGAAAGGTACCATCCTTCTTCTTAACGAAAAGAACCGGAGCACCCCAAGGAGAAGTACTCGGACGAATAAACCCTTTTTCCAACAATTCCTGCAACTGACTCATCATTTCCTTCATTTCGTTCGGAGCAAGCCGGTAAGAAGGAGCTTTCGCGATAGGAGCAGCACCTGGTACCATGTCAATATGGAATTCGATTTGACGGTCTGGTGGCAAACCAGAGATGTCATCCGGGAATACATCAGGGAATTCTTGGACTACAGGTACTTCAGATACGGTCTTTTTAACTTCTTTAGCATCTATGGCATAGGCTAAATAGGCGGAACAACCTTTGGTTAGGCACTTTCGGGCTTTCATTACAGAGATGAGACCTAAATTTCGAGTCTTTCTATCGCCATAAACATAACGTTCACTTCCTTCGGGGGTTCTAATTCTAATTATCCTTTTAGCACAAAGGATTTCAGCATTATTCGTCATAAGCCAGTCCATTCCTATAATAACATCGAATTCTCTAATCCACATCGGTATCAGGTCAACGTCCGAGGAGAGGTCATCAATCACTAGCTTACAGGAACGAAAGACTCTATTCACAGTCACAAAATTCGAGCTAGCAGTTTCTATGTCTAAGGGTGCTGGTAACATCACAGGGGCAAAATCAAACTGTTTAGCAAACTTTTCAGACACATACGACAGATTAGAGCCAGAATCAAATAAGATTAAGGCAGGCATAGAGTTAACAAGAAATGTACCCATGACGACATCAGCAGTCTCCTTTGCCTCTTCGGCTGTCATCTGGAAAGATCTTGGCTGATTCCTCGGGGCAGAAGAACCTTTGACTGATTGCTGAGGTGAAGATGCAGGTGGAGGAACAAATCGAGGTCGGGTACAGTCTTTAGCATGGTGTCCCAACGTAATGCAGTTTCGACAAGCCTCACTGCGCCTGGGACATTCTGACCTATCATGACCATTCTGTCTGCAGCAGTAGCACTTAACGAACGCAGGATCACACTTTCCTTCATGAATTTGCTTGCAGCGAGGACAAGCAGGCTTTGGCGCCGAGGTCACAGCATATGACTTAGCTTTCTTGGAAGACTGTTTATCTCCCTTCTTCAAACTTTCATTCTTCCTTTCAGCTCTCTCAGATTTTTCCCTCTTACTAGATTTAGCAATAAAAGGGCACGCTCGCTCAGGATAGATTTCAAGTTCACCTACCCTAGCAATTTCAACTGCTTCAATATAACTTCCCGGCCTACCAGATTTCACAAACTTCCGAATTTCTCGATCCAGGCCATCCACAAACAAATCCCTTCTCCTTTCGTCGGTATCAACAGGGTGATCAGATAATAGCGAGAGCCTGGTAAATTCCAGCTCATAGTCCGTCACGGATCTTGTACCTTGCTGAAAAGATAGCAGGGTTTTCTCCATCTGGCGCTTTACATCCTGGGGGCAGTATTTCTCCTTCAGATGAATCTTGAATTGATCCCAAGTAATGGATTTCTCCATTGCTTCAGACATGGGATTTGTAATAGACTTCCACCAACGGCCAGCTCCATCTTCCAACATTCCCGTCGCAAATGTGACCTTGTCTTTTTCACCACACTTGGAGAGTTTAAACGCTTTCTCCACATTTGCAACCCAATCCATGGCTTTAACCGGATCCGATGACCCCGCATACGTACGAGCTCCACACTTATTGAAATCAACAAACGTACACTCTCGTCCCACCTTAACGTGATGGTCGGAAGAGTCAGTCTCACTTTCATCAGATGACACATGCCTATGTTTCCTCTTTCGGTCTTTCATGGGCTTCGCTAACATCTCTTCCTTATACTTCAGTTCTAACTCCAGTAACTTAAGTTCTCGCAACCTAAGTTCTTCTTCCCGGCGCTTAAATTCAATTTCACGCTGGTTTACTTCGTCAGTCTGCATCACTGCTTTACCCTTGGTCAGCAAGTCCTTAATCTCCTTAAATCGGTCTTCAACTGCCATATCAGTCTGTAATCGATTCCTATCCATCATAAGTTGCATCTGCCTACGGTTATCCTCATTCAACTTATGAACGAGGTCAATCAATTGAGCCTGCTGGGGAGGCACAGGCGTAGCAGTACTGCTTGAGTCATTAGCAGTATTTTCAGGGTCAGTGCCTAAGTCCTCTACATGAACAGATTCTTTGTGTTGATCAGCTGCAGTATCAGCAGCTTTACCAACAGTCGAGGTACCAGCAACATTTGGATTCTTATCAGCCATTGGCTGAAAATATAAAGGAAATAACTATTATTTCCTGATTCAAATAAGCACGATTCGAGTCATAAATTCCTACGTCAGATAATCAAACCTAAGTTCATAGATATGAAGGCAGTCAGTCAGGCTGGCACAAAGTCAAGTCAGTATCAAGCAGTCAATCCCTCCCCCATCCTATCAGTCATCATTTGCCTATCTTAGGTCAAGTTGTGTGGGTAGTCCTTTACTAATTAGGTTACCCTAGGCCTCGGTGACTCGTTCGGGAATTCAGAGTCACATAGTCCATACCATACCAGTAGTTTAAGTATCGGGTGGCCAATCCGATGATTAAACTGCTGCTCTGATACCAACTTTGTAACATCCAAGTTACCACAAACAGTACACGTCATAATATTTCATTTGATTCAATAATAAATATTACTAAATGTTTGATACCACAGGTCCATCTGCCTGAATACTTAATTACAAAAATATATAAAGATCAAATGGTGGTCTAAACTAGCTTCTAAATCTTCAATCAGAGTGCGGAAGACTGAACAAGCTACCCGAGACCACATCATCTTTTCAAAAATAGGCGTCAGCAAAAGTCCAAAAGTCTGCTATTCATCAATGTCCAGATTCACTTAGCCTGGGACGGACTACCTGCTATGGTCTTGCCCTTATCAGCTTTTCCTGAAAAAGAGTTGTCATGACAGAGTAAGCTAACAATGCTTAGTGAGTTAACAGAGTTCCATTAGTTACCACACATATATAACATACTATCAGCTCCTGCCGGCAAGTCAACACGTCAGAGACGCAAAAAGGTTGGGAGACAACCCAGTCAGTATTCCCATGTGTAAGGCCGAAGCCCTACGGGAAGTGTATGGAAACAAGTCAAATAGGAAAGGAATCTGCAGAATTCCCTCCTGTGAATGGAGATCTCACATTCGGTCCTGTCGGATAATGCAGTATGCAGCGGCAAGTATATCAACAGTCAAGTAAGCAGTAAGCATGATAAGTATTTACATAAAATGTAAAAGTGAACATGCAATCAAGGCAATTCAAGTGTCTAGCTTCAGTAATGTCAATAGTACGTTTCTATGTACAATATAATATTAAAGAAACATGCAGCAACAATCGGAAGTTTCCATACAGTCAATGACATTCACCAATAAGTATCGAAATATATGCAAGTAATTAATGAAATCTGTCACTCACAGAAGTCCGTAGTCAGATAATGCTTAACGAATTAAGCTGTTCAGTTTACTCTGTCAAATCGGCGGGTTCCTGCAGTTCAGTTTCAAGTCTGGCATATTAATGTCAAGTCTGAGACATAATCTATATAGCCCTAGTTATATATTCAGGTTATTGTCATCTGTCGAGTCTGAGGTAGTTCCTATCGTCCCAAGGTGAGTCTATTCTTAACAGATTAATACGATCCCTAATTACATATATGTGGCCTTGAAACGAGGCCAATCATATTACTAGCTAGGTGAATCATGACATACGATTTCTAAGAGTTCATTCAGAGTCTGTTAATTTTTGTGCATAAAATGGTTATGCATCATGAACTTATGAGTTTCATCAATATCAAAGGATACTTTCAATTATAATAGGTTGCTTAAATAACTTAATCTGATTTAGGAATTAATCCTTGGCTAGGAACATAATCAAACTCGAATTAAAGGGAATAGATTCGAGCAAGTTTAAATTCGAATCTAGTTGAGCTAGATTCGAAAGGCATAGGTTCGAAATAGGGAATTAGACTCGAAACACATACATAGACTCGGACATACTCCTAGATTCGAAAGGCACACAACAGATTCGAAGCAGCATTAGATTCGAGGACAACATTAGATTCGAATTACATCTTCATTCGAAGCATATCTCGAGTCTAGTGGGGGTTAGATTCGAATTCAACTTATTTCGAGTCTCATCATGGATTTTCGAATCTGTTCTACATGTTCAACGATTTTCCAGGTTTTAGCTACTAAACATGAACATAAATGAGGGAAAAATAGATACTAACCTTCGTCCAAGATATATCCTTCGACTATAGACGATTTCCAAGCAAAAACAGGTCCTAAACGGGAGCAAATCAACTTCAAATGAAGGGAATATGAGCAAACTCGAATTTGCTCAACAAAAACCGAAATAAAAGTCAGAAAAATGGTCGATTTTACCTTAAATCCGAACGAAATCTAACATGCAATGATAGATTCGTGTAGAGCTCGACGATCTCTAACCGATGGCGTATAAATCACGAGAATCCGACGGATCGTTTGGGAGAAATTCTAGAGAGAAGTCAGATTGTAGAGAAAGAGAGAGAGGATTCTAGCTTTTCCAAACTTAAGAAATGAGGAGGTGATGCTCTATTTATAGAAAATAGAGAAAAATCAGATTTTCTACTGAATTTCCGGAATCGACCAACTTTTATTTCCATCAATCTGATTTGCATTTCAGATGCAAATAATAGCAAAGGAGTTCTAGATTTGCTATAATTGTCTTTTAGTCATATTTTTATTCATATTAGTCTGTTTCGTCATTTTCAGTCTTTAATTTGTCATTTAGCTGAATTTTAATTATTAACTTAATTTCAGCAAATTTTGGGCAACTTTTCATAATTAATTATAACTTAATATAATTAACTATTACAGATTCACATTTTCAGTTATTTACTAATATTTGGATTAGAATTGCTTTATTATCCAAAGTCTGCTGCTGTAATTTATATTTAATAAATTACGGGCTGTTACAACAAGAAATGTACCCATGACGACATCAGCAGTCTCTTTTGCCTCATCGGCTGTCATCTGGAAAGATCTTGGTTGATTCCTCGGAGCAGAAGAACCCTTGAATGATTGCCGGGGTGAAAATGCAGGCGGAGGAACAAATCGGGGCCGAGTACAGTCTTTAGCATGGTGCCCCAACGTGATGCAGTTACGGCAAGCCTCATTGCGCTTGGGACATTCCGACCTGTCATGACCTTTCTGCCTACAACAGTAGCACCTCACGAACTCAGGATCACATTTTCCTTCATGAATCTGCTTGCAGCGAGGACAAGCAGACCTTGGCGTAGCGGTCACAGCATAAGATTTAGCCTTTTTAAAAGACTGCTTATCTCCCTGCCTTAAACTTTCACTCTTCTTTTCCGATTTCTCAGATTTTTCTTTCTTGCTAGACTTGGCAATAAAAAGACTCGCTCGCTCCGGATAGATTTCAAGTTCCCCTACCTTAGCAACTTCAACTACTTCCATATCACTTCTCGGTCTGCCAGAATTCACAAACTTCCGAATTTCTCTATCCAGTCCATCCACAAAAAGATCCCTTCGTCGTTCCTCAGAGGGCTCATGCCTAAGTTTCCTTTTTCGATCCTTCTTGGGCTTTGCAAACATCTCTTCCCTATACTTCAATTCTAACTCCCGTAACTTAAGTTCTCGCAACCTAAGTTCTTCTTCACGGCGCTTAAAGTCAATTTCACGCTGGATTTCTTCGTCAGTTTGCACAACCGCTTTACCCTTAGTCAGCAAGTCCTTAATTTCCTTAAATCGGTCCTCAACCGACATATCAGTCTGCAGTCGATTCCTATCCATCATAAGCTGTATTTGCCTACGATTATCCTCATTCAGCTTGTGAATGAGATCAAATAATTGAGCCTGCTGGGGAGGCACAAGCGTGGCAGTACTGCTTGAGTCATTAGCAGTATTTTCAGGGTCAGTGCCTAAATCCTCTACACGAACAGATTCTTTGTGTTGATCAGCTGCAGCATCAGCAGCTTTACCAACAGTCGAGGTACCAGCAACATTTGAATTCTTATCAGCCATTGGCTGAAAATGTGAAGGAAATAACTATTATTTCCTAATTCAAATAAGCACGATTCGAGTCATAATACCTACGTCAGATAATCACATCTAATTTCATAGATATGAAGGCAGTCAGTCAGGCTGGCATAAAGTCAAGTCAGTATCAAGCAGTCAATCCCTCCCCCATCCTATCAGTCATCATTTGCCTATCTTAGGTCAAGTTGTGTGGGTAGTCCTTTACTAATTAAGTTACCCTAGGCCTCGGTGACTTGTTCGGGAATTCAGAGTCACATAGTCCATACCATACCAGTAGTTTAAGTATCGGGTGGCCAATCCGATGATTAAACTGCTGCTCTGATACCAACTTTGTAACATCCAAGTTACCACAAACAGTACACGTCATAATATTTCATTTCATTAAGTAATAAATATTACTAATTGTTTGATACCACAGGTCCATCTGCCTGAATACTTAATTACAACAATATATTAAAGATCAAATGGTAGTCTAAACTAGCTTCTAAATCTTCAATCAGAGTGCGGAAGACTGTACAAGCTACCCGAGACCGCATCATCTTTTCAAAATGGGCGACAATCAAAAGTCCAAAAGTCTGCTATTCATCAAAGTCCAGATTCACCTAGCCTGGGACGAACTACCTGCTATGGTCTTGCCTTTATCAGCTTTTCCTGAAAAAGAGTTGTCATGACAGAGTAAGCTAACATTGCTTAGTGAGTTAACAGAGTTCCATTAGTTACCACACACATATATCATACTATGAGCTCCTGCCGGCAAGTCACTACGTCCTGAGACAGCAAAAAGGTTGGGAGACAACCCAGTTTGTATTCCCCTATGTAAGGCCGAAGCCCTACGGGAAGTGTATGGAAACAAGTCATATAGGAAAGGAATCTGCAGAATTCCCTCCTGTGAATGGAGATCTCACATTCGGTCCTGTCGGATAATACAGTATGCAGCGGCAAGTATATCAACAGTCAAGTAAGCAGTAAGCATGATAAGTATTTACATAAAATGTAAAAGTGAACATGCAATCAAGGCAATTCAAGTGTCTAGCTTCAGTAATGTCAAAAGTACGTTTCTATGATACAACATAGTATTAAAGAAACATGCAGCAACAATCGGAAGTTTCCATACAGTCGATGACATTCACCAATAAGTATCGAAACATATGCAAGTAATTAATGAAATCTGTCACTCACAGTAGTCCGTAGTCAGATAATGCTTAACGAATTAAGCTGTTCAGTTTACTCTGTCAAATCGGCGGTTTCCTGCAGTTCAGTTTCAAGTCTGGCATATTAATGTCAAGTCTGAAATATGATCTATATAACCCTAGTTATATAATCAGGTTATTGTCAATTCTTACTGTCAAGTCTGAGGTTGTTCCTATCGTCCCAAGGTGAGTCTTTTCTTATCAGATTAATACGATCTCTCTAATTACAGATCAGCCTTGAAACGAGACCTATCATATTACTAGTTAAGTGATACATGACATACAACTTTTAAGGGTTCATACAGAGTCTGTTAATTATTTGTGCATAAAATAGTTATGTATCTTGAAGTTATGAGTTTTATCATAATCAAAGGATACTTTCAATTACAATAGGTTGCTTAAATAACTTAATCTGATTTAGGAATTAATCTTTGGCTAGGAACTTAAACCAGATTCAAATTTAAGGAGACAGATTCGAACAGCCTACATTCGAGTCTATCTAATTAGATTCGAAATAGCTTAATTCGAGTCTAGATAATCAGATTCGAATACAACTAGTTCTAGTCTAGGGAAGATAGATTCGAAGGCAATCACCTAGAGTCGAAGACAACCCATAGATTCGAAAACAATGCATAGATTCGAAATTAATGCATAGATTCGAAGACAATATATAGGTTCGAAACACACACACATTCGAGACACACATTCGAGACACATACATTCGAGACACATACATTCGAGTCTAGACATGAATTTCTCGAACTTGTTTTTCTTGTTCATCGGTTTTCCAGGTTTTTAGCAACTAAACATGAGCATAAATGAGGGAAAAATGGCTACTAACCTTCGTCCAAGCTATATCCTTCGACTATAGATGATTTCCAAGCAAAAACACGTCCTAAACGAGAGCAAATCAGCTTCAAATGAAGGGGATATGAGCAAACTCGAATTTGCTCAACAAAACCGAACTAAAGTCAGAAAAAGGGGTCGATTTTTACCTTAAATCCGGACGAAATCAAACATGCAATGGTAGATTCGTGTAGAGCTCGACGATCTCTAACCGATGGCGTATAAATCATGAGAATCCGACGGTTCGTTTAGGAGAAAATCTAGAGAGAAGATGAGGTCTTAGAGAGAGAAGGAGAGTGTTCTAGTCTTCCAAACTTAAGAAATGAGGAGGGATGCCCCATTTATAGGAAAATAGGGAAAAATCAGATTTTCTACTGAATTTTCCGGAATTGACAAACTTTTATTCCCAACAATCCGATTTGCATTTCAAATGCAATAAATAGCAAAGGAGTTCTAGATTTGCTATATTTGTCTTTTAGTCATATTTTTATTCATTATAGTCTGTTTCGTCATTTTTAGTCTTTAATTTGTCATTTTAGCTGAATTTTAATTATTAACTTTATTTCAGCTAATTTTGGGCAACTTTTCATAATTAATTATAACTTAATATAATTAACTATTACAGATTCATATTTTCGGTTAATTACTAATATTTGGATTAAAATTGCTTTATTATCCAAAGTCTGCTGCTGTAATTTATATTTAATAAATTACGGGCTGTAACACAAGTAATCAATGAACATGCAGCAGCAGTTGTCCAGTTTCAGCAGTTGTCCAGTTTCAGCAGTGTCTATCATACGTTCCTAACATACAATTAAGTAATCAAGAAACAAGCAGCAGCAGATGTTTCCATTCAAGTCAGTAATAATCACCATTACGTACCGAAACATATGCAAGTAAGTAGTGCAATCTGTCACTCAAAGCGGTCTTGAGCAATGCAACTAATCAAGGAACATGCATCATCAGTTGTCCAGTTTCAGCAGTGTCTATCATACGTTCCTAACATACAATTAAGTAATCAAGGAACAAGCAGCAGCAGATGTTTCCATACAAGTTAGTAACAATCAACAATATGTACCGAAACATATGCAAGTAAGTAATGCAATCTGTCACTCATAGCAAGTAAGTAATGCAATCGGTCACTCACAGCGGTCGTGAACAATGCAAGTAATCAATGAACATGCAGCAGTAGTTGTCCAGTTTCAGAAGTGTCTATCATACGTTCCTTAAATACAATTAAGTAATCAAGGAACAGGCAGCATCAGATGTTTCCATACAAGTCAGTAACAATCACCAATATGTACCGAAACATATGCAAGTAAGTAATGCGATCTGTCACTCACAGCCGTCTTGAGCAATGCAAGTAATCAAGGAACATGCATCAGTAGTTGTCCAGTTTCAGCAGTGTCAATCATACGTTCCTAACATACAATTAAGTAATCAAGGAACAAGCAGCAGCAGATGCTTCCATACAAGTCAGTAACAATCACCAATATGTACCGAAACATATGCAAGTAAGTAATGCAATCTGTCACTCATAGCAGTCCTGAGAAATGCAAGTAATCAAGGAACATGCAACAGCAGTTGTCCAGTTTCAGCAGTGTCTATCATACGTTCATAACATACAATTAAGTAATCAAGGAACAGGCAGCAGCAGATGTTTCCATACAAGTCAGTAACAATCACCAATATGTACCGAAACATATGCAAGTATGTAATGCAATCTGTCACTCATAGCGGTCCTGAGAAATGCAAGTAATCAAGGAACATGCAACAGCAGTTGTCCAGTTTCAGCAGTGTCTATCATATGTTCCTAACATACAATTAAGTAATCAAGGAACAAGCAGCAGCAGATGTTTCCATACAAGTCAGTAATAATCACCAATATGTACCGAAACATATGCAAGTAAGTAATGCAATCTGTTACTCATAGCGGTCCTGAGAAATGCAAGTAATCAAGGAACATTCAACAGTAGTTGTCCAGTTTCAGCAGTGTCTATCATACGTTCCTAACATACAATCAAGTAAACAAGAAACAAGAAGCAACAGATGTTTCCATACAAGTCAGTAATAATCACTAGTAAGTACCGAAACATATGCAAGTAAGTAATGCAATCGGTCACTCACAGATGTCCTGAGCAATGCAAGTAATCAAGGAACACGCTGCAGCGGTTGTCCAGTTTCAGCAGTGTCTATCATACGTTCCTAACATACAATCAAGTAATCAAAGAACAAGCAGCAACAGATGTTTCCAAACAAGTATGTAACTATCACCAATAAGTACCGAAACATATGCAAGTAATGCAATTTGTCACTCAGAGCGGTCCTGAGCAATGCAAGTAATCAAGGAACATGCAGCAGCAGTTATCCAGTTTCAGCAGTTTTCATCATACGTTCCTAATATACAATTAAGTAATCAAGAAACAGGCAGCAACAGATGTTTCCTTACAAGTCAGTAACAATCATCCATATGTACCGAAATATATGCAAGTAAGTAATGCAATCTGTCACTCATAACGGTCCTGAGCAATGCAAGTAATCAAGGAACATGGAGCAGCAGTTGTCCAGTTTCAGCGGTGTCTATCATACATTCCAAACATATATCTAAGTAATCAAGGAACAAGCAGCAGCAGATGTTTCCATACAAGTCATTAATGATCACCAATAAGTACCGAAACATTTGCAAGTAATGCAATCTGTCACTCATAGCGGTCCTGAGCAATGCAGGTAATCAAGGAACATGGTGCAGCAGTTGTCCATTTTCAGCAGTGTCTATCATACGTTCCTAACATATAATTAAGTAATCAAGAAACAAGCAGCGGCAGATGTTTCCATACAAGTCAGTAATGATCACCAATAAGTACCGAAACATATGCAAGTAAGTAATGCAATCTGTCACTCACAGCGGTTCTGAGCAATGCAAGTAATCAAGGAACATGCATCAGCAGTAGTCCAGTTTCAGCAGTGTCTATCATACGTTCCTAACATACAATTAAGTAATCAAGAAACAAGCAACAACAGATGTTTCCGTACAAGTCAGTAATAATCACCAGTAAGTACCGAAACATATGCAAGTAAGTAATGCAATTTGTCACTCACAGATGTCCAGAGCAATGCAAGTAATCAAGGAACATGCTGCAGCGGTTGTCGAGTTTCAGCAGTGTTTATCATACGTTCCTAACATACAATCAAGTAATCAAAGAACAAGTAGCAGCAGATGTTTCCATACAAGTCAGTAACAATCACCAATAAGTACCGAAACATATGCAAGTAAGTAATGCAATCGGTCACTCACAGCGGTCGTGAGCAATGCAAGTAATCAAGGAACATGCAGCAGCAGTTGTCCATTTTCAGCAGTGTCTATCATACGTTCCTTACATACAATTAAGTAATCAAAGAACAGACACCAGCAGATGTTTCCATACAAGTCAGTAACAATCACCAATATGTATCGAAACATATGCAGGTAACTAATGTAATCAGTCACTCATAGCGGTCCTGAGCAATGCAAGTAATCAAGGAAAATGCAACAGCAGTTGTCCAGTTTCAACATTGTCTATTATATGTTCCTAACATACAATTAAGTAATCAAGGAACAAGCAGCAGCAAATGTTTCTATACAAGTTAGTAACAATCACCAATAAGTACCGAAACATATGCAAGTAAGTAATGCAATCGGTCACTCACAGCGGTCGTGAGCAATGCAAGTAATCAAGGAACATGCAACAACAGTTTTCCAGTTTCAACAGTGTCTACCATACGTTCCTAACATACAATTAATTAATCAAGAAACAAGCAGCAACAGATGTTTCCATACAAGTCGGTAATAATCACCAGTAAGTACTGAAAAATATGCAAGTAAGTAATGCAATCTGTCACTCACAGATGTCCAGAGCAATGCAAGTAATCAAAGAACATGCTGCAGCGGTTGTCCAGTTTCAGCAGTGTCTATCATACATTTCCTAACATACAATCAAGTAATCAAAGAACAAGTAGCAGCAGATGTTTGCATACAAGTCAATAACAATCACCAATAAGTACCGAAACATATGCAAGTAAGTAATGCAATCGGTCACTCATAGCGGTCGTGAGCAATGCAAGTAATCAAGGAACATGCAGCAGCAGTTGTCCATTTTCAGCAGTGTCTATCATACGTTCCTTTCATACAATTAAGTAATCAAGAAACAAGCAGCAACAGATGTTTCCATACAAGTCGGTTGTAACATCCAAGTTACCACAAACAGTACACGTCATAAAATTTCATTTCATTAAGTAATAAATATTACTAATTGATTGATACCACAGGTCCATCAGCCTGAATACTTAATTACAACAATAAGTTAAAGATCAAATGGTGGTCTAAACTAGCTTCTAAATCTTCAATCAGAGTGCGGAAGACTGAACAAGCTACCTGCCGGCAAGTCAACACGTCAGAGACGCAAAAAGGTTGGGAGACAACCCAGTCAGTATTCCCATGTGTAAGGCCGAAGCCCTACGGGAAGTGTATGGAAACAAGTCAAATAGGAAAGGAATCTGCAGAATTCCCTCCTGTGAATGGAGATCTCACATTCGGTCCTGTCGGATAATGCAGTATGCAGCGGCAAGTATATCAACAGTCAAGTAAGCAGTAAGCATGATAAGTATTTACATAAAATGTAAAAGTGAACATGCAATCAAGGCAATTCAAGTGTCTAGCTTCAGTAATGTCAAAAGTACGTTTCTATGATACAATAAAGTATTAAAGAAACATGCAGCAACAATCGGAAGTTTCCATACAGTCGATGACATTCACCAATAAGTATCGAAACATATGCAAATAATTAATGAAATTTGTCACTCACAGTAGTCGTTGGTCAGATAATGCTTAACGAATTAAGCTGTTCAGTTTACTCTGTCAAATCGGCGGGTTCCTGCAGTTCAGTTTCAAGTCTGGTATATTAATGTCAAGTCTGTAACATGATCTATATAACCCTAGTTACACACTCAGGTTATTGTCATCTCTTACTGTCGAGTCTGAGGTAGTTCCTATCGTCCCAAAGTGAGTCTATTCTTATCAGATTAATACGATCCATCTAATTACAGATGTGTGGCCTTGAAACAAAGCCAATCGTATTACTTGCAAGGTGAATCATAACATTCAATTCCTAATGGTTCATACAGGGTCTGTCAATTTAGTTGTACATAAAATAGTTATGCAACTTGAAATTTGTGATTTTATCATAATCATATTATACTTTCAATTACATTTACACTTTATAAGGTTGATCAATAACTTAATCTGATTTAGGAATTAATCCGAGGCTTAGAGCAAAACCAGATTCGAATTAAAGGGGATAGATTCGAAATACATACATAGATTCGAAACATATACATAGAATCGAAGGCATGCATAGATTCGAAGGCATGCATAGACTCGAAGGCTCACATAGATTCGAAGCATATCTCGAGTCTAGGGGGGGACAGATTCGAATTCCATACATTCGAGTCTATTCTTGAAGATCTCGAATTTGATCATCAATTTCCCAGGTTTTTGCTACTAAACATGAACATAAATGAGGGAAAAATACTTACTAACCTTCGTCCAAGCTATATCCTTCGACTATAGATGATTTCCAAGCAAAAACAAGTCCTATACGAGAGTAAATCAGCTTCGAATGAAGGGAATATGAGCAAACTCGAATTTGCTCTTCAAAACCGAACTAAAAGTCAGAAAAAGGGTCGATTTTTACCTTAAATCCGGACGAAATCAAACATGCAATGGTAGATTCGTGTAGAGCTCGACGATATCTAACCGATGGCGTATAAATCACGAGAATCCGACGGTTCGTTTAGGAGAAATGCTAGAGAGAAGGTGAGGTCTTAGAGAGAGAGAGAGAGAGTTCAAGCTTTTCCAAAACCATGAAATGAGGAGGAGATGCTCTATTTATAGAAAATAGAGAGAAAATCAGATTTTCTACTGAATATCTGGAATTGACCAACTTTTATTCCCATCAATCTGATTTGCATTTCAGATGCAAATAATAGCAAAGGAGTTCTAGATTTGCTATAATTGTCTTTTAGTCATATTTTTATTCATTTTAGTCCGTTTCGTCATTTTCAGTCTTTAATTTGTCATTTAGCTGAATTTTAATTATTAACTTTATTTCAGCTAATTTTGGGCAACTTTTCATAATTAATTATAACTTAATATAATTAACTATTACAGATTCATATTTTCGGTTAATTACTAATATTTGGATTAAAATTGCTTTATTATCCAAAGTCTGCTGCTGTAATTTATATTTAATAAATTACGGGCTGTTACATCGGTAATAATCACCAGTAAGTACCGAAACATATGCAAGTAAGTAATGCAATCTGTCACTCAGAAATGTCCAGAGCAATGCAAGTAATCAAGGAACATGTTGCAGCGGTTGTCCAGTTTCAGCAGTGTCTATCGTACGTTCCTAACATACAATCAAGTAATCAAAGAACAAGTAGCAGCAGATGTTTCCATAAAAGTAAGTAACAATCACCAATATGTACCGAAACATATGCAAGTAAGTAATGTAATTGGTCACTCACAGCGGTCGTGAGCAATACAAGTAATCAAGGAACATGCAGCAGCAGTTGTCCAATTTCAGCAGTGTGTATCATACGTTCCTTACATACAATTAAGTAATCAAAGAACAGGAAACAACAGATGTTTCCATACAAGTCAGTAACAATCACCAATATGTATCGAAACATATGCAGGTAAGTAATGCAATCTGTCACTCATAGCGGTCCTGAGCAATGCAAGTAATCTAGGAAATGCAACAGAAGTTGTCCAGTTTCAACACTGTCTATTATACGTTCCTAACATACAATTAAGTAATCAAGGAACAAGCAGCAGCAAATGTTTCTATACAAGTCAGTAACAATCACCAATAAGTACCGAAACATATGCAAGTAAGTAATGCAATCGGTCACTCACAGCGGTCGTGAGCAATGCAAGTAATCAAGGAACATGCAGCAGCAGTTGTCCAGTTTCAACAGTGTCTATCATACGTTCCTAACATACAACTAAGTAATCAAGAAACAAGCAGCAGCAGATGTTTCCATACAAGTCAGTAATGAACACCAATAAGTACCGAAATATTTGCAAGTTAGTAATGCAATCTGTCACTCATAGCTGTCCTGAGCAATGCAAGTAATCAAGGAACATGGTGCAGCAGTTGTCCATTTTCAGCAGTGTCTATCATACGTTCCTAACATATAATTAAGTAATCAAGAAACAAGCAGCAGATGTTTCCATACAAGTCAGTAATGATCACCTATCAGTACCGAAACATATGCAAGTAAGTAATGCAATCTGTCACTCACAGCGGTTCTGAGCAATGCAAGTAATCAAGGAACATGCTTCAGCAGTAGTCCAGTTTCAGCAGTGTCTATCATACGTTCCTAACATACAATTAAGTAATCAAGAAACAAGCAGCAATAGATGTTTCCATACAAGTCGGTAATAATCACCGGTAAGTACCAAAACATATGCAAGTAAGTAATGCAATCTGTCACTCAGAAATGTCCAGAGCAATGCAAGTAATCAAGGAACATGTTGCAGCGGTTGTCCAGTTTCAGCAGTGTCTATCATACATTCCTAACATACAATCAAGTAATCAAAGAACAAGTAGCAGCAGATGTTTCCATACAAGTAAGTAACAATCACCAATAAGTACCGAAACATATGCAAGTAAGTAATGTAATTGGTCACTCACAGCGGTCGTGAGCAATGCAAGTAATCAAGGAACATGCAGCAGCAGTTATCCAGTTTCAGCAGTGTGTATCATACGTTCCTTACATACAATTAAGTAATCAAAGAACAGGAAACAACAGATGTTTCCATACAAGTCAGTAACAATCACCAATATGTATCGAAACATATGCAAGTAAGTAATGCAATCTGTCACTCATAGCGGTCCTGAGCAATGCAAGTAATCTAGGAAAATGCAACAGCATTTGTCCAGTTTCAACATTGTCTATTATATGTTCCTAACATACAATTAAGTAATCAAGGAACAAGCAGCAGCAAATGTTTCCATACAAGTCAGTAACAATCACCAATAAGTACCGAAACATATGCAAGTAAGTAATGCAATCGGTCACTCACAGCGGTCGTGAGCAATGCAAGTAATCAAGGAACATGCAGCAACAGTTGTCCAGTTTCAGCAGTGTCTATCATACGTTCCTAACATACAATTAAGTAATCAAGAAACAAGCAGCAGCAGATGTTTTCATACAAGTCAGTAATGATCACCAATAAGTACCGAAACATTTGCGAGAAAGTAATGCAATCTGTTACTCATAGCGGTCCTGAGCAATGCAAGTAATCAAGGAACATGGTGCAGCTGTTGTCCATTTTCAGCAGTGTCAATCATACGTTCCTAACATATAATTAAGTAATCAAGAAACAAGAAGCAACAGATGTTTCCATACAAGTCAGTAATAATCACCAGTAAGTACCGAAACATATGCAAGTACGTAATGCAATCAGTCACTCACAGATGTCCTGAGCAATGCAAGTAATCAAGGAACACGCTGCAGCGGTTGTCCAGTTTCAGCAGTGTCTATCATACGTTCCTAACATACAATTAAGTAATCAAGAAACAAGCAGCAACAGATGTTTCCATACAAGTCGGTAATAATCACCAGCAAGTACCGAAACATATGCAAGTAAGTAATGCAATCTGTCACTCAGAAATGTCCAGAGCAATGCAAGTAATCAAGGAACATGTTGCAGCGGTTGTCCAGTTTCAGCAATGTCTATCATACGTTATTAACATACAATAAAGAACAAGTAGCAGCAGATGTTTCCATACAAGTCACTAACAATCACCAATAAGTACCGAAACATATGCAAGTAAGTAATGCAATCGGTTACTCATAGCGGTAGGGGTGAGCTCGGTACCGTACCGAACCGAACCGGTACCGATCCCGAAAATACCGAAACCGAATTATTAGTTTTGGAAGAACCGAATACCGAACCGTATAATTTTATATGGTGCCGGTTCGGTACCGAATACCGAATTTTAGCTAATTTAAGAACCGAATACCGAACCGAAAGTACCGAATACCGAATTTTAGCTAATTTAAAAACCGAATACCGAACCGAATATATTAATTCGGTATCGGTCGGTACCGGTACCGGTTCGGGTTCGGGAAATGGTACCCGTCGCTCACCCCTACATAGCGGTCGTGAGCAATGCAAGTAATCAAGGAACATGCAGCAGCAGTTGTCCATTTTCAGCAGTGTCTATCATACGTTCCTTACATAAAATTAAGTAATCAAAGAACAGGCACCATCAGATGTTTCCATACAAGTCAGTAACAATCACCAATATGTATCGAAACATATGCAAGTAACTAATGCAATCTGTCACTCATAGCGGTCCTGAGCAATGCAAGTAATCAAGGAAAATGCAACAGCAGTTGTCCAGTTTCAACATTGTCTATTATACGTTCCTAACATACAATTAAGTAATCAAGGAACAAGCAGCAGCAAATGTTTCTATACATGTCAGTAACAATCATCAATTAGTACCGAAACATATGCAAGTAAGTAATGCAATCGGTCACTCACAGCGGTCGTGAGCAATGCAAGTAATCAAGGAACATGCAGCAGCAGTTGTCCACTTTCAACAGTGTCTATCATACGTTCCTAACATACAATTAAGTAATCAAGAAACAAGCAGCAGCAGATGTTTCCATACAAGTCAGTAATGATCACCAATAAGTACCGAAACATTTGCAAGTAAGTAATGCAATCTGTCACTCATAGCAGTCCTGAGCAATGCAAGTAATCAAGGAACATGGTGCAGCAGTTGTCCATTTTCAGCAGTGTCTATCATACGTTCCTAACATATAATTAAGTGATCAAGAAACAAGCAGCAGCAGATGTTTCCATACAAGTCAGTAATGATCACCTATCAGTACCGAAACATATGCAAGTAAGTAATGCAATCTGTCACTCACAGCGGTTCTGAGCAATGCAAGTAATCAAGGAACATGCATCAGCAGTAGTCCAGTTTCAGCAGTGTCTATCATACGTTCCTAACATACAATTAAGTAATCAAGAAACAAGCAGCAACAGATGTTTCCATACAAGTCGGTAATAATCACCAGTAAGTATCGAAACATATGCAAGTAAGTAATGCAATCTGTCACTCAGAAATGTCCAGAGCAATGCAAGTAATCAAGGAACATGTTGCAGCGGTTGTCCAGTTTCAGCAGTGTCTATCATACGTTCCTAACATACAATCAAGTAATCAAAGAACAAGTAGCAGCAGATGTTTCCATACAAGTAAGTAACAATCACCAATAAGTACCGAAACATATGCAACTAAGTAATGCAATCGGTCACTCACAGCGGTCGTGAGCAATGCAAGTAATCAAGGAACATGCAGCAACAGTTGTCCAATTTCAGCAGTGTGTTTCATACGTTCCTTACATACAATTAAGTAATCAAAGAACAGGCAACAATAGATGTTTTCATACAAGTCAGTAACAATCACCAATATGTATCGAAACGTATGCAAGTAAGTAATGCAATCTGTCACTCATAGCGGTCCTGAGCAATGCAAGTAATCAAGGAAAATGCAACAGCAGTTGTCCAGTTTCAACATTGTCTATTATACGTTCCTAACATACAATTAAGTAATCAAGGAACAAGCAGCAGCAAATGTTTCCATACAAGTCAGTAACAATCACCAATAAGTACCGAAACATATGCAAGTAAGTAATGCAATCGGTCACTCACAGCGGTCGTGAGCAATGCAAGTAATCAAGGAACATGCAGCAGCAGTTGTCCAGTTTCAGCAGTGTCTATCATACGTTCCTAACATACAATTAAGTAATCAAGAAACAAGCAGCAGCAGATGTTTCCATACAAGTTAGTAATGATCATCAATAAGTACCGAAACATTTGCAAGTAAGTTATGCAATCTGTTACTCATAGCGGTCCTGAGCAATGCAAGTAATCAAGGAACATGGTGCAGCAGTTGTCCATTTTCAGCAGTTTCTATGATACGTTCCTAACATATAATTAAGTAATCAAGAAACAAGCAACAGCAGATGTTTCCACACAAGTCAGTAATGATCACCTATAAGTACCGAAACATTTGCAAGTAAGTAATGCAATCTGTCACTCTTAGCAGTCCTGAGCAATGCAAGTAATCAAGGAACATGGTGCAGCAGTTGTCCATTTTCAGCAGTGTCTATCATACGTTCCTAACATATAATTAAGTGATCAAGAAACAAGCAGCAGCAGATGTTTCCGTACAAGTCAGTAATGATCACCTATCAGTACCGAAACATATGCAAGTAAGTAATGCAATCTGTCACTCACAGCGGTTCTGAGCAATGCAAGTAATCAAGGAACACGCATTAGCAGTAGTCCAGTTTCAGCAGTGTCTATCATATGTTCCTAACATACAATTAAGTAATCAAGAAACAAGCAGCAACAGATGTTTCCATACAAGTCGATAATAATCACCAGTAAGTACCGAAACATATGCAAGTAAGTAATGCAATCTGTCACTCAGAAATGTCCAGAGCAATGCAAGTAATCAAGGAACATGTTGCAGCGGTTGTCCAGTTTCAGCAGTGTCTATCATACGTTATTAACATACAATCAAGTAATCAAAGAACAAGTAGCAGCAGATGTTTCCATACAAGTCACTAACAATCACCAATAAGTACCGAAACATATGCAAGTAAGTAATGCAATCGGTTACTCATAGCGGTAGGGGTGAGCTCGGTACCGTACCGAACCGAACCGGTACCGATCCCGAAAATACCGAAACCGAATTATTAGTTTTGGAAGAACCGAATACCGAACCGTATAATTTTATATGGTGCCGGTTCGGTACCGAATACCGAATTTTAGCTAATTTAAGAACCGAATACCGAACCGAAAGTACCGAATACCGAATTTTAGCTAATTTAAAAACCGAATACCGAACCGAATATATTAATTCGGTATCGGTCGGTACCGGTACCGGTTCGGGTTCGGGAAATGGTACCCGTCGCTCACCCCTACATAGCGGTCGTGAGCAATGCAAGTAATCAAGGAACATGCAGCAGCAGTTGTCCATTTTCAGCAGTGTCTATCATACGTTCCTTACATAAAATTAAGTAATCAAAGAACAGGCACCATCAGATGTTTCCATACAAGTCAGTAACAATCACCAATATGTATCGAAACATATGCAAGTAACTAATGCAATCTGTCACTCATAGCGGTCCTGAGCAATGCAAGTAATCAAGGAAAATGCAACAGCAGTTGTCCAGTTTCAACATTGTCTATTATACGTTCCTAACATACAATTAAGTAATCAAGGAACAAGCAGCAGCAAATGTTTCTATACAAGTCAGTAACAATCACCAATAAGTACCGAAACATATGCAAGTAAGTAATGCAATCGGTCACTCACAGCGGTCGTGAGCAATGCAAGTAATCAAGGAACATGCAGCAGCAGTTGTCTAGTTTCAACAGTGTCTATCATACGTTCCTAACATACAATTAAGTAATCAAGAAACAAGCAGCAGCAGATGTTTCCATACAAGTCAGTAATGATCACCAATAAGTACAGAAACATTTGCAAGTAAGTAATGCAATCTGTCACTCTTAGCAGTCCTGAGCAATGCAAGTAATCAAGGAACATGGTGCAGCAGTTGTCCATTTTCAGCAGTGTCTATCATACGTTCCTAACATATAATTAAGTGATCAAGAAACAAGCAGCAGCAGATGTTTCCATACAAGTCAGTAATGATCACCTATCAGTACCGAAACATATGCAAGTAAGTAATGCAATCTGTCACTCACAGCGGTTCTGAGCAATGCAAGTAATCAAGGAACATGCATCAGCAGTAGTCCAGTTTCAGCAGTGTCTATCATACGTTCCTAACATACAATTAAGTAATCAAGAAACAAGCAGCAACAGATGTTTCCATACAAGTCGGTAATAATCACCAGTAAGTACCGAAACATATGCAAGTAAGTAATGCAATCTGTCACTCAGAAATGTCCAGAGCAATGCAAGTAATCAAGGAACATGTTGCAGCGGTTGTCCAGTTTCAGCAGTGTCTATCATACGTTCCTAACATACAATCAAGTAATCAAAGAACAAGTAGCAGCAGATGTTTCCATACAAGTAAGTAACAATCACCAATAAGTACCGAAACATATGCAACTAAGTAATGCAATCGGTCACTCACAGCGGTCGTGAGCAATGCAAGTAATCAAGGAACATGCAGCAACAGTTGTCCAATTTCAGCAGTGTGTTTCATACGTTCCTTACATACAATTAAGTAATCAAAGAACAGGCAACAATAGATGTTTTCATACAAGTCAGTAACAATCACCAATATGTATCGAAACGTATGCAAGTAAGTAATGCAATCTGTCACTCATAGCGGTCCTGAGCAATGCAAGTAATCAAGGAAAATGCAACAGCAGTTGTCCAGTTTCAACATTGTCTATTATACGTTCCTAACATACAATTAAGTAATCAAGGAACAAGCAGCAGCAAATGTTTCCATACAAGTCAGTAACAATCACCAATAAGTACCGAAACATATGCAAGTAAGTAATGCAATCGGTCACTCACAGCGGTCGTGAGCAATGCAAGTAATCAAGGAACATGCAGCAGCAGTTGTCCAGTTTCAGCAGTGTCTATCATACGTTCCTAACATACAATTAAGTAATCAAGAAACAAGCAGCAGCAGATGTTTCCATACAAGTCAGTAATGATCATCAATAAGTACCGAAACATTTGCAAGTAAGTTATGCAATCTGTTACTCATAGCGGTCCTGAGCAATGCAAGTAATCAAGGAACATGGTGCAGCAGTTGTCCATTTTCAGCAGTTTCTATGATACGTTCCTAACATATAATTAAGTAATCAAGAAACAAGCAACAGCAGATGTTTCCACACAAGTCAGTAATGATCACCTATAAGTACCGAAACATTTGCAAGTAAGTAATGCAATCTGTCACTCTTAGCAGTCCTGAGCAATGCAAGTAATCAAGGAACATGGTGCAGCAGTTGTCCATTTTCAGCAGTGTCTATCATACGTTCCTAACATATAATTAAGTGATCAAGAAACAAGCAGCAGCAGATGTTTCCGTACAAGTCAGTAATGATCACCTATCAGTACCGAAACATATGCAAGTAAGTAATGCAATCTGTCACTCACAGCGGTTCTGAGCAATGCAAGTAATCAAGGAACACGCATCAGCAGTAGTCCAGTTTCAGCAGTGTCTATCATATGTTCCTAACATACAATTAAGTAATCAAGAAACAAGCAGCAACAGATGTTTCCATACAAGTCGATAATAATCACCAGTAAGTACCGAAACATATGCAAGTAAGTAATGCAATCTGTCACTCAGAAATGTCCAGAGCAATGCAAGTAATCAAGGAACATGTTGCAGCGGTTGTCCTGTTTCGGCAGTGTCTATCATACGTTCCTAACATACAATCAAGTAATTAAAGAACAAGTAGCAGCAGATGTTTCCATACAAGTAAGTAACAATCACCAATAAGTACCGAAACATATGCAAGTAAGTAATGCAATCGGTCACTCACAGCGGTCGTGAGCAATGCAAGTAATCAAGGAACATGCAGCAACAGTTGTCCAATTTCAGCAGTGTGTTTCATACGTGTAACAGCCCGTAATTTATTAAATATAAATTACAGCATCAGACTTTGGATAATTAAGCAATTTTGTCCAATTATTAGTAATTAACCGAACTCATGAATTTTAAATAGTTAATTATATTAAGTTATAGTTAATTATGAAAACTTGCCCCAAATTAACTGAAATGAAGTTAATAATTAAATTTATTTAATTAACAAATTTGAAACGTGAAAATTTTCGATATGGACTAAAATGAATAAAAGTTGGTCAGTTCCAGAAATTCAGTAGAAAATCTGATTTTTCTCTATTTTCTATAAATAGAGCCTTCCCTCCTCATTTTCATGTTTTAGCAATTTAGAACTCTCTCTCTCTCTCTCTCTCTCTCTCTCTCTCTCTCTCTCTCTCTTCAACCTCACCTTCTCTCTAGCTTTTCTCCTAATCGGTTCATCGGATTCTCGTGATTTATACGTCAACGGTTAGAGATCGTCGAGCTCTACAAGAATCTATTATTGCATGTTCGATTTCGTCCTGATTTAAGGTAAGATCGGCCCCTTTTCTGTCTTTTGGTTCGGTTTTGAAAGAGCAAACTCGAGTTTGCTCAAATTCTGTTCATTCGAAGCTGATTTGCTCACGTTTAGGACCTGTTTTGGCTTGGAAAACACCTATAGTCGAAGGATAGAGCTTGGACGAAGGTTAGTGACTAATTCTCTCTCTTTTATGTTAATGTCTTGTTGTTAAAACCTGGAAAATCGTTGAACAAGAAGAACAGATTCGAGAAATTCATGTCTAGACTCGAATGTAGGTTGGTTCGAATCTATCCTAGAATCTAAGGCCTAGTTTCGAATCTATCCTAGAATCTAAGGCCTAGTTTCGAATCTATCCTAGAATCTAAGGCCTAGTTCGAATCTATCCCCTAGAATCTAATGAGTGTGTGTTTCGAATCTATCCCCTAGAATCTAATGTGTGTGTGCTTCGAATCTGACCTCCTAGACTCGAATGAATGTGTGTTTCGAATCTAATACCCTAAACTCGAAGGTATGTATTCGAATCTAATCCACTAGATTCGAATGTGTATGTGTTCGAATCTATCTCCTTAATTCGAATCTGGTTTTGCTCCAAGCCTAAGATTGAATTCTAAATCAGATTAAGTTATTAAACAACCTTATGTAATTGAAAGTATCTTATGATTATGGTAAAACTCTTAAGTTCCAAGATGCATAATTATTTTATGCACAAATAAATTAACAGGACCTATATGAACCCTTAGAAATTGTATGTCATGATTCACCTTACTAGTAATACGGTTGGCTTTGTTTCAAGGCCATATATCCGTAATTATATGGATCGTATTAATCTGATAAGAATAGGCTCACTCTGAGACGTTAGGAACTACCACAGACTCGTCTTCAAGAAACGACAATAACCTGATTATATAACTAGGGTTATATAGATCATGTTACAACTTGACATTAATATACCAGACTTGAAACTGAACTGCAGGAACCCGCCGATTTGACAGAGTAAATTGAACAGCTTAATTCGTTAAGCACTATCTGACTAAGGACTACTGTGAGTGACAGATTTCATTAATTACTTGCATATGTTATGATACTTATTGGTGACTGTTACTGAACTGTATGGAAACTTTTGTTATTGCTGCATGTTTCTTGAATACTTTATTGTATCATTGAGACTTACTTTTGATATTACTGAAGCTAGACACCTGATTGCCTTGAATTGCATGTTTACTTTTACATTTTATGTAAATACTTATCATGCTTACTGCTTACTTGTCTGTTGATACATTTGCCTCTGCATACTGCATAATCTGATCGGACCGAAAGATCTCCATTCACAGGAAGGAACTCTGCAGATTCCTTTCCTATCTGACTCGTTTCCATACACTTCCCTTAGGGCTTCGGCCTTACACATGGGAATACAGTTTGGGTTGACTCCCAAATCTTTTGCCATCTCTGACGTGTTGACTTGCTGACATGAGCTGATAGTATGTTATATATGTATGGTAACTAATGGTACTCTGTTAACTCACTAAGCTATGTTAGCTTACTCTGTCATGACATCTTTCTTTTCAGGAAAAGCTGATAAGGCTAAGACTATAGCAGGTAGTTCGTCCCAAGCTAAGTGAACTTTGATACTTGGGGATTGCAGATTTTTGGACTTTTGCTGATGTCTAATTTTGAAATGATATTTGAGGTCTCGGGTAGCTTGTTCAGTCTTCCGCACTCTGATTGAAGATTTTAGAAGCTAGTTTAGACCACCATTTAATCTTTAATATATTTTGTAATTAAGTATCTTGTAGCTTTTATTTGAATCAGGTAAGTGGACCTGTGGTATCAGACAATAGTAATATTTATTACTTAATGAAATGTACTTTTATGACGTGTACTGTTTGTGGTAACTCGGGTGTTACAAAGTTGGTATCAGAGCAGCATTTTAATCATCGGACTGGCCACCCGATACTTAAACTACTGGTATGGTATGGACTATGTGACTCTGAATTCCCGAACAAGTCACCGAGGCCTAGGGTAACCCAATTAGTAAAGGACTACCCACACAACTTGACCTAAGATAGGCAATTGATGACTGATAGGACGGGGGAAGGACTGTCTGCTTGATACTGACTTGACTTGGTGTCAGCCTGACTAACTGCTTTCATAATAATGAAATTAGATGTGATTATCTGACGTAGGTATTATGACTCGAATTGTGCTTATTTGAATCAGGAAATAATAGTTATTTCCTTTATAATTTCAGCCAATGGCTGATAAAAATCCGATTGTTGCTGGTACCTCGACTGTTGGTAAAGCTGCTGATGCTGCGGCTGACCAACATAAAGAATCTGTTCATGTAGAAGACTTAGGCACTGACCCTGAAAATACTGCTAATGACTCAAGCAGTACTGCCACCCCTGTGCCTCCTCAGCAGGCTCAGTTAATAGATCTCGTTCATAAGTTGAATGAGGAAAATCGTAGACAGATGCAGCTGATGATGGATAGAAACCGACTGCAGACTGATATGGCGGTTGAAGACCGATTTAAGGAAATTGGAGACTTGCTTACTAAGGGTAAAGCGGTGATGCAATCTGATGAGGAAAATCAGCGAGAAGTTGACTTTAAGCGCCGTGAAGAAGAACTTAGGTTGCGAGAACTTAAGTTACAGGAGTTAGAACTGAAGCATAAGGAGGAGATGTTAGCGAAGCCCAAGAAAGACCAAAAGAGGAAACATAGGCATGTGTCATCTGATGAAAGTGAGACTGACTCTTCCGACCATCACGTTAAGGTGGGACGAGAGTGTACGTTTGTGGACTTTAAGAAATGTGGGGCTCGTACATTTGCTGGGTCATCAGATCCTGTAAAAGCCATGGATTGGGTTGCTAATGTAGAGAAAGCGTTTAAACTCTCTAAGTGTAATGAAGAAGACAAGGTCACGTTTGCAACAGGAATGTTAGAAGATGGAGCTGGGCGATGGTGGAAGTCAAATACAAATCCCATGTCTGATGCAATGGAGAAATCCATTACTTGGGATCAATTTAAGATTCATCTGAAGGAGAAATACTGTCCCCAAGATGTTAAGCGCCAAATGGAGAAAACTCTGCTATCTTTTCAGCAGGGTACAAAGTCCGTAACAGATTATGAGCTGGAATTTACCAGGCTCTCGCTATTATCCGATCACCCTGTCGATACTGATGAAAGAAGAAGGGATCTATTTGTGGATGGTCTGGATAGAGAAATTCGGAAGTTTGTGAAGTCTGGTAGACCGAGAAGTTATATAGAGGCGGTTGAAATTGCTAGGGTAGGTGAGCTTGAAATCTATCCTGAGCGAGCATGCCCTTTTATTGCTAAATCTAGTAAGAAGGAAATATCTGAGAAAGCTGGGAAGGAAAAGAAGAATGAAAGTTCGAAAAAGGGAGATAAGCAGTCTTCCAAGAAAGCTAAGTCATATGCTGTGACCTCGGCGCCAAAGCCTGCTTGTCCTCGCTGCAAGCAAATTCATGAAGGAAAATGTGATCCTGCGTTCGTTAAGTGCTACTGCTGCAGACAGAATGGTCACGATAGGTCAGAATGTCCCAAACGCAGTGAGGCTTGTCGTAACTTCATCACCTTGGGACACCATGCTAAAGATTGTACCCGGCCCCGATTTGTTCCTCCGCCTGCATCTTCACCTCAGCAATCAGTCAAGGGTTCCTCTGCTCCGAGGAATCAACCGAGATCCTTCCAGATGACAGCCGATGAGGCAAAAGAGGCTGCTGACGTCGTCACGGGTACATTTCTTGTTAATGATATACCTGCTTTAATCCTATTTGACTCTGGCTCTAATCTGTCGTATGTGTCTGAAAAGTTTGCTAAACAGTTTGAATTTGCCCCTGTAATATTACCTGTACCCTTAGACATAGAAACTGCTAGTTCAAGCTTTGTGACTGTAAATAGGGTCTTTCGCTCTTGTAAGCTAGCAATTGATGACCTCTCCTCGGACATTGACCTGATACCGATGTGGATTAGAGAGTTCGATGTTATTATAGGAATGGACTGGCTTGTAACAGCCCGTAATTTATTAAATATAAATTACAGCAGCAGACTTTAGATAATAAAGCAATTCTAATCCAAATATTAGTAAATAACCGAAAATATGAATCTGTAATAATTAATTATATTAAGTTATAATTAACTATGAAAGGTTGCCCAAAATTAGCTGAAATAAGGTTAATAATTAAAATTCAGCTAAATGACAAATTAAAGACTGAAAATGTCAAAACGGACTAAAATGAATAAAAATATGACTAAAAGACAATTGTAGCAAATCTAGAACTCCTTTGCTATTAATTGCATCTGAAATGCAAATCAGATTGATGGGAATAAAAGTTGGACAATTCTGGAAAATTCAGTAGAAAATCTGATTTTCCCTATTTCCCTATAAATAGGGTATTCCTCCTCATTTCCTTGGTTTGAAAAAAAAAAACTAGAACTCTCTCCTTCTCTCTCTAAGATTTCACTTTCTCTCTAGCATTTCTCCCAAACGATCCGTCGGATTCTCGTGATTTATACGCCATCGGTTAGAGATCGTCGATGTAACATCCAAGTTTCCACAAACAGTACACGTCATAATATTTCATTTCATTAAGTAATAAATATTACTAATTGTTTGATACCACAGGTCCATCTGCCTGAATACTTAATTACAAAAATATATTAAAAACAAATGGTGGTCTAACTAGCTTCTAAATCTTCAATCAGAGTGCGGAAGACTGAACAAGCTACCCGAGACCGCATCATCTTTTCAAAAATAGGCGTCAGCAAAAGTCCAAAAGTCTGCTATTCATCAAATGTCCAGAATCACTTAGCCTGGGACGAACTACCTGCTATGGTCTTGCCTTTATCAACTTTTCCTGTAAAAGAGTTGTCATGACAGAGTAAGCTAACATTGCTTAGTGAGTTAACAGAGTTCCATTAGTTACCACACATATAACATACTATCAGCTCCTGCCGGCAAGTCACTACGTCCTGAGACAGCAAAAAGGTTGGGAGACAACCCAGTTTGTTTTCCCCTATGTAAGGCCGCAGCCCTACGGGAAGTGTATGGAAACAAGTCATATAGGAAAGGAATCTGCAGAATTCCCTCCTGTGAATGGAGATCTCACATTCGGTCCTATCGGATAATGCAGTATGCAGCGACAAGTATATAAACAGTCAAGTAATCAGTAAGCATGATAAGTGTTTACATAAAATGTAAAAGTGAACATGCATTCAAGGTAATTCAAGTGTCTAGCTTCAGTAATGTCAAAAATACGTTTCTATGATACAATAAAGTATTAAAGAAACATGCAGCAACAAACGGAAGTTTCCATACAGTCGATGACATTCACCAATAAGTATCGAAACATATGCAAGTAATTAATGAAATCTGTCACTCACAGTAGTCCGTAGTCAGATAATGCTTAACGAATTAAGCTGTTCAGTTTACTCTGTCAAATCGACGGGTTCCTGCATTTCAGTTTCAAGTCTGGCATATTAATGTCAAGTCTGTGACATAATCTATATAACCCTAGTTACATATTCAGGTTATTGTCAATTCTGGCTGTCGAGTCTGAGGTAGTTCCTATCGTCCCAAGGTGAGTCTATTCTTATCAGATTAATACGATTCATCTAATTACATATGTGTGGCCTTGAAATAAAGCCAATCATATTACTAGCTAGGTGCATCATGACATACGATTTCTAAGAGTTCATTCAATGTCTGTTAATTCATTTGTGCATAAAATAGATGTGCAACTTGAATTTGTGAGTTTTATCATAATCATATTATACTTTTAATTACAATAGGTTGTTTAATAACTTAATCTGATTTAGGAATTAATCTTAGGCTTGGAACAAAAACCAAATTTGAATTATAGGAGATAGATTCGAACAAGTTAAATTCGAATCTAGTTCATTAGATTCGAAGTTCTCATTACTTTGAAACACACACATAGATTCGAAGCATACAATCGAGACACACCCCCATTCGAGACTAAGGAATCAGATTCGAAGCAATAGATTCTAAGACAGATTTGAAGCTCATAGACTCGAAGATATATATAGATTCGAAGCATATAGACTCGAACCCATACACAGATTCGAGACAACACACTAGACTCGAAGGACAGCATCAGATTCGAAGGTCATTAACAGATTCGAAGCAACCTTCGAGTCTAAGGGGGGGGGGGCAGATTCGAAATCAGTATATATTCGAATCTGTTCTACATGCTCAACGATTTTCCAGGTTTTAGCTACTAAACATGAACATAAATGAGGGAAAAATAGTTACTAACCTTCGTCCAAGCTATATCCTTCGACTATAGATGATTTCCAAGCAAAAGCAAGTCCTAAACGAGAGCAAATCAGCTTCGAATGAATAGAATTTGAGCAAACTCGAGTTTGCTCTTTCTAAACCGAACCAAAAGACAGAAAAAGGGTCGAATTTACCTCCAATCGGAACCAAATCGAACATGCAATGACAGAATATTGTAGAGCTTGACGATCTCTATCCGTTGACGTATAAATCACGAGAATCCGACGGTTCGTTTAGGAGAAATTCTAGAGAGAAGGTGAAGGTGTAGAGAGAGAAGGAGAGAGTTCTAGATTTTCCAAACCAAGGAAATGAGGAGGAATACCCTATTTATAGGGAAATAGGGAAAATCAGATTTTCTACTGAATTTTCCGGAATTGACCAACTTTTATTCCTAACAATCTGGTTTGCTTTTCAGATGCAATTAATAGCAAAGGAGTTCTAGATTTGCTATAATTGTCTTTTAGTCCCATTTTTATTCATTTTAGTCCGTTTCGTCATTTTTAGTCTTTAATTTGTCATTTAGCTGAATTTTAATTATCAACATTATTTCAGCAAATTTTGGGGCAACTTTTCATAATTAATTATAACTTAATATAATTAACTATTTAAGATTCATGTTTTCAGTTAATTACTAATATTTGGATAAAATTGCTTTATTATCCAAAGTCTGATGTTGTAATTTATATTTAATAAATTACGGGCTGTTACAGTCGAGCTCTACACGAATCTACCATTGCATGTTTGATTTCGTCCGGATTTAAGGTAAGATCGGCCCTATTTCTGTCTTTTGGTTCGGTTTTGAAAGAGCAAACTCGAGTTTGCTCATATTCCCTTCATTTGAAGCTGATTTGCTCTCGTTTAGGACTTGTTTTTGCTTGGAAATCATCAATAGTCGAAGGATATATCTTGGACGAAGGTTAGTGGACTATTTTTCCCTCATATATGTTCATATTTAGTTGATGAAACCTGGAAAATCGTTGAACATGTAGAACAGATTCGAAAATCCATAATTAGACTCGGAATTAGTTGAATTCGAATCTAACCCCCCTAGATTCGAGATGTGCTTCGAATCTAACTCCTAGAATTGAAAATGGTTGCTTCGAATCTGATTCCTTAGTCTCGAATATGTATGAGTTCGAATCTATTAACTAGATTCGAATAGGCTTAATATCGAATCTGTCTAACTCATCTCGAATGTATGCTTGGAACTATGTATGCCTTCGATTCTATGTGTGTGTTTCGAATCTATAGATTCGAATTAGGTATGGTTCGAATCTAGCTTCCCTATTTCGAATCTGACCATCCATATATGAATTTATCTTGCTCGAATCTATTCCCTTTTATTCGAATTTGATCATGTTCCTAGCCAAAGATTAATTCCTAAATCAGATTAAGTTATTAAACAACCTATTGTAATTAAAAGTATAATATGTTTATGATAAAACTCACAAGTTCAAGTTGCATATCTATTTTATGCACAAATAAATTAACAGACTCTGTACGAACCCTTAGAATGTGTATGTCCTGTTTCACCTTGCTAAGTAATACGTTTGGCTTTGTTTCAAGGCCATATATACATCTGTAATTAGATGGATAGTCTTAATCTGATAAAATAGACTCACCTTGGGACGATAGGAACTACCTCAGACTCGACAGCCAGAATTGACAATAACCTAATTATATAACTAGGGTTATATGGATAGATCATGTTACAGACTTGACATTAATATGCCAGACTTGAAACTGAACTGCAGGAGACCGTCGATTTGACAGAGTAAACTGAACCGCTTAATTCGTTAAGCATTATCTGACTACGGACCACTGTGAGTGACAGATTTCATTAATTACTTGCATATATTTCGATACTTATTGGTGAATGTCATTGACTGTATGGAAACTTCCGATTGTTGCTGCATGTTTCTTTAATACTATATTGTATCATAGAAACGTACTTTTGACATTACTGAAGCTAGACACTTGAATTGCCTTGATTGCATGTCCACTTTTACATTTTATGTAAATACTTATCATGCTTACTGCTTACTTGACTGTTGATATACTTGCCGCTGCATACTGCATTATCCGACAGGACCGAATGTGAGATCTCCATTCACAGGAGGGAATTCTGCAGATTCCTTTCCTATTTGACTTGTTTCCATACATTTCCCGTAGGGCTTCGGCCTTACACAGGGGAATACAAACTGGGTTGTCTCCCAACCTTTTTGCCGTCTCTGACGTAGTGACTTGCCGACAGGAGCTGATAGTATGTTATGTGTGTGGTAACTAATGGAACTCTGTTAACTCACTAAGCATTGTTAGCTTACTCTGTCATGACAACTCTTTTTCAGGAAAAGCTGATAAAGGCAAGACCATAGCAGGTAGTTCGTCCCAGGCTAAGTGATTCTGGACATTTGATGAATAGCAGACTTTTGGACTTTTGCTGACGCCTATTTTGAAAAGATGATGCGGTCTCGGGTAGCTTGTTCAGTCTTCCGCACTCTGATTGAAGATTTAGAAGCTAGATTAGATCACCATTTGATCTTAAACTTATTGTTGTAATTTAAGTATTCAGGCTGATGGACCTGTGGTATCAAACAATTAGTAATATTTATTACTTAATGGAATGAAATATTATGACGTGTATTGTTTGTGGTAACTTGGATGTTACAAAGTTGGTATCAGAGCAGCACTTTAATCATCGGATTGGCCACCCGATACTTAAACTACTGGTATGGTATGGACTATGTGACTCTGAATTCCCGAACAAGTCACCGAGACCTAGGGTAACCTAATTAGTAAAGGACTACCCACACAACTTGACCTAAGATAGGCAAATGATGACTGATAGGATGGGGGAGGGATTGATTGCTTGATACTGACTTGACTTTGACTTGACTTTGTGCCAGCCTGACTGACTGCCTTCATATCTATGAATTTAGATGTGATTATCTGACGTAGGAATTATGACTCGAACTGTGCTTATTTGAATCAGGAAATAATAGCTATCTCCTTTATATTTTCAGCCAATGGCTGATAAGAATCCGACTGTTGCTGGAATGTTGCCGGTTCCTCAAGGGTTGATAAAGCTGCTGATGCTGCAGCTGATCAACACAAAGAATCTGTTCATGTAGAGGACTTAGGCACTGACCCTGAAAATACTGCTAATGACTCAAGCAGTACAGCTACGCCTGTGCCTCCCCAGCAGGCTCAATTGATTGACCTCGTTCATAAGTTGAATGAGGATAACCGTAGGCAGATGCAGCTTATGATGGATAAGAACCGGCTGCAGACTGATATGGCAGTTGAAGACCGATTTAAAGAGATTAAGGACTTGCTGACCAAGGGTAAAGCAGTGATGCAGACTGACGAAGTAAACCAGCGTGAAATTGAATTTAAGCGCCGGGAAGAAGAACTTAGGTTGAGAGAACTTAAGTTACAGGAGCTAGAGTTGAAATATAGGGAAGAGATGTTGGCGAAGCCCAAAAAGGATCGGAAGAGGAAACATAGACAGGAGCCCTCTGATGACAGTGAGACTGATTCCTCTGACCATCACGTTAAGGTAGGACGTGAGTGTACGTTTGTTGATTTCAAGAAGTGTGGAGCTCGTACGTTTGCGGGGTCATCTGATCCTGTTAAAGCTATGGACTGGGTCGCGAATGTGGAGAAAGCGTTTAGACTCTCCAAGTGTGGTGAAAAAGACAAGGTCACATTTGCGACGGGAATGTTGGAAGATGGAGCTGGCCGTTGGTGGAAGTCTATCACAAATCCCATGTCTGATGCAATGGAAAAATCCATTACTTGGGATCAATTCAAGATTCATCTGAAGGAGAAATACTGCCCTCAGGATGTTAAGCGTCAGATGGAGAAAACCCTGCTATCGTTTCAGCAAGGTACAAGATCTGTAACAGACTATGAGCTGGAATTTACCAGGCTCTCGCTGTTATCTGATCATCCTGTGGACACTGATGAAAGGCGAAGAGATCTTTTTGTGGATGGTTTGGATAGAGAAATTCGAAAGTTTGTGAAATCTGGCAGACCGAGAAGTTATATTGAGGCAGTGGAAATTGCTAGGGTAGGTGAGCTTGAAATCTATCCTGAGCGCG
>JAANYP010003615.1:0-17500 GCA_020465985.1 Centrapalus pauciflorus | reverse complement strand
AGTTGCATCCGTTTATTTTATGAGTAATTATATATGATTTAATAATCCATTTATTATATCTCTAACAAAATTTGGATACAAATATAAATTATGAACTTCTTTGAACGTCATCTGATTTTTATAAATTTAAATCATATATAATCATTCATAAAATATAGGGATGTATCTTTTAAATATTACCATTTTATTTATCAAATAAATAAAAGACTAATTATCCATAGTTAGATCATAATTATTTATTATTATTCATTTATTTATCACATAAATAAATAATGCAAATATTGTTGTAGTAAGTAACCAAAAATTAATACAAATATAACATAATCTGTTCATTATAGTTCTGTGACATCTTATAGAAAATGAATTAAGGTTCACGTTGTCATGTTACACTTAAATGGTCGCCCTTGTCATACCCCTATAAGGCTATGCATGAAAATATGACATGTGCAAAAAAAAACCAATCTGAAACCGACAAAACCAAAAGACCGGAACCAAAAAAGCAAACCGTTTGGACTTTTAATTTTCAATTTCCAATTTAATTCTAATTTTTTATTTAACTAAATTAGTATATTAATTATATTTTTCCAAAAATGTTGATGTGCATTATCATTGAGGTTCTTCGATGCATAAAAGTTCTCAATTGAACCTCTCTCTTTCTCCACTACAACAAAATGAACCTAAAGCAACATGGAAAATGTGTTGTGTTAGGCCATAAAAGTGTTGCTATAGGCCTAATGCGACACTTTATGTAGTGCCACCTTAGCCAACGTCGCCTTAGGTCTAAAGCGACACTTTCACTAGATAATGCAACACTTTTCAAAAGTGTTGCCATTATTTTATAAATGCAACACTTTTTTAATGCAACACTTTTTATATTCTAAAGCAACATTTTTTAATGTGTTGCCATTATTTTATAAATGCAATACTTTTTAAATGCAACATTTTTTATACTCTAAAGCAACACTTTTAATTTATTGTTACAAGCTTATAGCAACACTTTACTTATCAAATGCAACACTTATCAAATGTTGTCATCATGTAAATGCTAAAAGCAACACTTATCAAATGCAACACTTATCAAATATTATATACTAAAAGCAAATTAAATTTCATTACTTGAACCACATTGATTTAATTGAAAATAACATGAAAAGTTCAATATTTGTAGTACATAGTTTCAAAATTCTAACTATAAAAAACTAGATTCTAACTATTGACAATCCTCGACGGTCAAATCATTCTTGATGTTAAAACCTTGCAATTTTCTTGAAAATCTTCAGATTATCATCAACCTGAAACAAGAAAACTTTATTAAATAAGAGCATAAAAAATCCTAATCACATTAAATTCCAAAATCTAATTTATTATTATTATTATTATATTATTATTATTATTATTATTATTATTATTATTATTATTATTATTATATTATTATTATTATTATAAATATTTATTTTTAAATATTATTATTAAGTCAACTCATGTAGTACATGGGTATTAACCTAGTATATGCTTAAAAGTATTCATTTACCACCCGAGAATTGAAATAAAATTTTTTGCGTGCTAGTCCTTTATCTCGTTTTCTCTTATTACTTAACAAGTGATATCAAAGCAGCAATTAACTATGATACAAATTATGCTGTTGAAAACAAAGATAACAACACCTCTTTATTTTCTATAGCTGTATTTGATGTAGGGTAAAGAATTTCCATCTGATTTTTGAGCGCCTGTATTTTCAGATCAAGTACGTTTTAATTCTATAAAATCTAGAAACACGAAAATCACAAGCATATGCTTTTGGCAACTTATGACCCTGCGTGTCCTTTCTAGCCATTTCTTCTATTTATCAATTTGATGCGTTATCAATAAAACACAACCCAAAAACACCCGTTTTCATATAAATGGGTTGAAATAGGAACCTTATCAGAAGAAATAGTTGGCATACCATGGAGAGGAAAGACTTCTTTAATATGCCTTCTGTCTACAACTTCCACACAAGAGGTTCCCAAGTCTCCCATCGAACATCTCTGCAGTTGGATTTTAAAAGTACTGCTGAGTCACTTTTGTTGGCCTGTCCATTTCCGGTGTATTAGTATTAATACATAGCAGCCACTTCCAGAACACAAGAAAGAAATGCATTCATGATTCCACAGCAATGACTTTAGTCAAATCATTTAAAGCATCAATCAATCTTCTAATTTCTTTGTTTTGCTGCTGGATTTTGTAAGAAAAACAGAAGTAAAAGTGCATCTGTGTGTGTGTGTGAGTTTGCATGAAAATACCGAAACCATGTGAGTTTCAGTAATACCCGAAACCTTAAAGGAATACCGAGACCCTTATGTATACCGATATAGATACAGAGATATACCGAAACAAAAACCAATACCAAATCATTTTCTTTTATTTAAGAATCTCTGATGTAGGTGTAGTGTGTAAAATAGAACACAGCAGACCCTTTTTGTTTATAATCTCGGTTGTGTGCAGTACACAACAACCAAACCATTCTTTTCTTTGCATAAATAAGGTATGCGTGTGTGCAGTGTGTGATAAAAACAGAAAAACGAACAACAGCTATAATTCATAATAATTAAGGATGTGTGTGGGTGTATCGATGTATATATAATCAGAAACAGAAGCTATTTGTTCTTTTCCGGTGCAGACAGAATCAGATATAATAAGGTATATATATATACTTAAATCTTGCAATGTGTGTCGATATATATAGACAGAAAACATAATACAGCAACCCATATTGTCCTTTAATTCATATATATCTCGATGCTATGGACTGTCAAAAACAAAACAAATACAACACCTAATATATATATATGCAGCATATGTGTGTGTAACAGAAATGAGTCTAGCAGCCCTTTATATGCAGAAACAGAAACAACAATCCTTTATATTTCTTGTATCAAGTATGTGTGTGTGTGCAGAATTATGTGAAATGTGTGCAGTCTTAATGAAACAAGAACAGAAAGTCCAGCACCCTATCTTTCATAAATATAGTGTATGTGTGTGTTGTGTGTGTAAAAATACTAAGTAAATATGTGTATGTGAGCAGCCCATAACAACAAGGATATATAAAATGAACGCTGCAGCACTTATATATATATATATATATATATATATATATATATATATATATATATATATATATATATATATATATATATATATATATATATATATATATATATATATATATATATATATATATATATATAGAGTCAGGTTCAAAAAGGTACCTCTCGAAATCAAGTGCACCCGAAGGTACCGACCTTAAAAAACTTTTTTTTAAATTTTTTTTCTCATAACCATGTTTAATCTAATGTTATACACATGATATATGAATTTCACATACATTCACACTTTCTGTGTCCTTAAAAATTATGTGAATGCTCAATGCATATTGATGTGAATGGTCATCCATGTGAATGGTCATTTCACACAATGTGAATGGTGTGAATGACCATTCACATGATCTTTTTTTACCATTCACAAGATTTATGATGTTGCTTCTTTTGAAAAAAAGTCTTATAATGTTGTCTTATACACGTCTATTCAAAAAAAAATATATGTGAATGATCATTCACATAAGGGTACGCTGGAATCTTACAGGTACGCTGATGAACCTGATTCTATATATATATATATATATATATATATATATATATATATATATATATATATATATATATATATATATATATATATATATATATATATATATATATATATATATATATATATATATTACTTATTGTTTATTTCTAGAGGGAAAATAACATTTGATAGCTATGTATTTTTTAATTCATACGCATTTATGTTATTTAGTACTTCACTTTTAAAAGTGTTCAATTAGGTAGTTGAAACTAAAAAGATACATAACTAGTAGATTTTAGTTTCCAGATAGTTTATTTCTTAACGGTTCAGTTTCAAGACATCGAGTGAGAGTTTCAATTTATTTGAGTTTGATTGATGCTCTCTTTATCTTGTGGGTTTGTTAAGATATGTTCAATCATATAAATAAAGATAAGTTTAAACTTCATGCATAAATCAGTATTAAACAAAGAAACTATCCACTTAACATAACATAATAATAGAGATCATACCTTTTCAGAAACTTCCACTTCAAACAGCTACTTCGTATTTGCCTTACTCGAATCTATTAGAAAGATAATTAAAGCAACATGCTTTAATAACATATATTAATTGGAACAAAACATGCTTTAATAACTTATATATAAAGAAGATTCACTTGGAAAGAAACCCACGGCTGAAAGATAAAAGGTGAAACCATCTTCCTTTAGATTCAAATGATGATAAATATTGCGTTAATAAAGAACACGTTAAAAAATCTAAAGGATATGCCTTTACAACTATTACAGATGTCACCAGTGATAGATGATAAGAAATTACCTGTTGACGGAAAGCCATCCGTTTATATACTCCTCAAAAGGAAGTCTCACGACTGTTAGAAAACATATCCAATTTGCATTCCCAAATAAAAAGTAATTTATAAGAAGATTAATAGAAATTCAGTGCAAAAGAAAGAAAGAAACAAAGACATCAAGTGGATATGAAAACAGTCCAAGGCATGTTAACTTAGAAGCTTTGCATATATAATAAAATTATATCTCTTAAACTTCTTTCTATTTTATCGTGATTGTTTTAACATGGGGCATTTATAATCCTTTATATTTATTTGTAGTAATAATCAAATAATCATATAAAACATTCAAGACTTAATCATATCCTCTTATTCATTCACTACAAACAAACAGATTCTAAATTGTTCACAACAAATTTATATTGTTTCAGGGGAGTTGCACATGTGTTCGTGAAGTGCTTAAGAATACATGGCAAACTATATGCTCATATTATTGTAATAAACATAAATGAAATTAAGGTGTTAATGAATAGCACATCGAAACTATCACAATGGCCACCAGAACAAATTTATATGTACCTACTGAAACCCCAAATTTCATCACACCTAACACCAGAAAAAGAGAGATTTATCACACTACAAGTGGCAAGTTTTGTGAATATAGATGATTGTAACAACAATTTAAATGATATCAGCCTAGGTGTTTGATCAAACAACCTTACAAAGACTAAATTAACAACATATACACTGGAATTCCAGGACATGAACTATATTCAAGAGAATGAGTTTATTAAATATTATATTTATATGTTTTACACTGATTTGGAGTAGTAAGTATTAAATACTTAGTACAACGAGCTCGTGTGAACATGCATTTTATATTCATGTCAAATACACAACCAAAAACAATATATTTAGACAAATATGGGCAACTAAAAACACTCGAAGACAAAAAAAACAACCTGAAACAGAGAGCCACCAGATTGTATCATTGATTCGAGCAGCATATGTGTGTTTTCGGTCCAAGGGTCGAACCAGAGCAGAGGTGGAGCAAACAGAGAGAACGCAAAGGGGAGTCGGAATAATGACGAAGCAGGCGTCGATCAATGACAGAGTAGAGTTGGAGCAGAGACAAAATGCAGCGAGGCAGACCTGTGTAGGAATTTAGAGGCGGAGCCGGTGTCGAAAATCGGCAGCGGAGTCGGTGTTAGCAGTCCAATCGGCGGCGGTGGTGCTAGGTTTTATGCCGTTGCTGTCGGTTTTGAGAGGGAGACAGAGTGAGTGTAAGAGAGATCGAGGAGGGATAGAGAAGTCAATAACACTACTTGTTGTCGGTGAGCGGCGGCAGACGGTAGTCGCCGGCTGGAGAAGCGAGAGAGACGAAGAAGGAGTTCGGTAGAGAGAGGGTAGGGGAGTGGGAGTGTCCGAGAAAGAGGGAAAGGGAGAAGAAAAGGCAACCGGGTCATGAACCCGACCCGCAGAAGATATATATTTGTAACCAAATTTTCTAAAATTTTAGTTTAAAAATAATGATATGTATTTTATCTTTAAAATGATGAATTGTATTTATCTTTTATTTTATTTTATTTTATTTTAAAAATAATAATATATATTTATCTTTTTAGATGAAATGTAGTGGTGCATGTGGTAATTTTTGTTCTCCTTTATTATACATACATACATACATACATACATACATATATATATATATATATATATATATATATAGATTGTATAATGAATATTATTTTTTTCAAATTAATATTAACATTCGGTTTTTGGTTCGGTTTGTGTGACACCCTTGCCACAACAACCACCAATTACAATACACCCAGGATTAATCATCAGCATGCAATAACATAATGATCTGGTAACCTAAATTTAAGTGCGGAAGCATTAAAACATAAATAAAGTGGTGCAACAAGTGTTAAACACCCTACGGTGCTATCAGGTACCAAGTCTAGGTCTACACACCCATACATTTATTACAATCATCCAGAATATATTACAACATTTGTCCCACAACATAATTACCGATTAAATAGCAGATATCTTCCAAATCTTCCAAATCGACCTAACTAGAAGGTCCAGCAGTAGATTTCCCTTTTCCTGAAAAAAAATACAACAACTAAAACGTAAGCGAATGCTTAGTGAATACAAAGATTGCGCATATTATAAATATTTATGAAGCCCAAGAGTAACCCCGACGACAAACGTCGTATACTCTCTTCGTACACCAAGTACGGACCAGAGCCGCAGCCCCTTCGAGCCCAAAGCTCGGCATTTACACATACCATCTGAGACAAACGAACGATCGGGGATGACATACTGCCTACCGGACCTGGAGGGATCAGCTCCAGCGTCATATAGCACAGTAACATCAGAGTTAACGATGCGACCCACCGGTCCATCACTAGATGCACAACAATCGAACGGACATGCAACAAGTAAGAATGTGCATCTAAATCTACGCAAGTTAGTAGAAATCCAACCAAACAAGTGAAACAACAGGTCTCAGCAGGCAAAGCTTAACATAAATCAGATATAATCATGCGAAATCTACTGTACTCACAGTGGGTGCGTAATTATCTTTAACCAATTTTATTTCTCTTCGGGCTTTCAACCGGATTCCACCAAGTACCCCACTGTGGGTTAAACAACACCACAAGGGACCTGTTATATCAATTACAACATTACATCGTATCATTAACCGTTTAACTCCATAATAATCAAGTTTCGTAAGTTTGACGATATTTTCCTCATTTCAGGTACATGACCAAATTTATACCATAACTAAGTTTGAACCCATATCAAGTTCATATATTGACCTTTATATAACTCATGACATTTTATGTGTTGTTTATGAGTTTCATTCAAAATACACAAGCCTAGAAAGTAGTATTCTCAATTTTAGGCATTAAACTCGAATTTTAATGGGTTAGATTCGAAATTAATCATCAGATTCGAACCCCATGGTCAGATTCGAACCATACTTCGAATCTATCATCAGATTCGAACTGGCCTTCGAGTCTATCATCAGATTCGAACCCCTCCCTTAGAATCTGATGGTACACCTTCGAATCTAGCACCAAACTCGAGTCTGTTCTTACATTTCGACTCTGTTCTTGACATATTCGAGTCTGTTCATCATTTTAACTTAAATCCTTCATTTCTAAGGCCTAAAATCAGTGTTATATCATGTATGATGCATATATTCGATTCTACTATGCATATAGTATCATAATCCAGCAACATTTCAAGCAAAACAAACTTAAATATGCATAAAATGATAGATTCGAGATTCTTGTTCTTCAAAACCGAAACCATAACTTAAAAAGGATCGATTCTTACCTCAATTCGCACGAAATCTGAAATCCGTTTGTAGATTACTGTTGTACTCCTCGATACCTTTCCGATGACGTATAATTCTCGAAAATCCAACGGTCGGTTTGTGATTTATCTTAGAGAGATGTAGAGAGAAAATTTCTAGAGAGATAGAGTAGAGAGAGTGTGTAAACTAGAAAATGAAGCCTATTGCCCTTTATATACTACTTTCGTCATTTTGCACATTTCATCACCCGACTTAACCGGTTCCATAAAATACCGATTTAATCTTAAATTTATCATAAATAACTTTTAAATTTATAATAATCCACAAAATTGATTCTGAGTTCAATTTTCTTAAAAATAACAACAAACTTTGCTAAATATCCAAATACATAATAATCACCCAAATTCAACTTTAAATATAAATTTTCCACTTAATTAGTCAAAATACATCAAATTGAATCCGTGGATGTTACAACATGGGCTCCACCACGCTCAACTTCGTCCTCGAAGTTACTCGGACTCAAACAGTTTCGGATATTTTCTTAACATTTCTGACTTAGTTTCCCATGTATGATTTGCTCCTTTATGATGCTTCCAACGTACAAGCACCATTTCTATCTCCTTACTTCTCAATTTCTTCATCTTAGTGTCTAACACACACTCCGGCTCTTCAACATATCGGAGCCTTTCATCAACTTGCAGTTCAGTATGGTCGGCCCAATCCTCGTTACTAGAAGTAAATGACTTCCGAAGATTTCCAACGTGAAACACCGGATGTATGCCCGACATCTCTTCAGGCAATTCCAAACGGTATGACTGATTCCCCACTTTTTCGATTATCTTAAATGGTCCGACGAATCTCGGAGCCAACTTTCCCCTTTTAACAAAACGAGTAACACCCCTCATGGGTGATACTTTCAAATAGACCCAGTCATTCACTTCAAAATTGATCGGCTTGTGCCTCCGATCATAGTAGCTTTTCTGACGATCCTGGGCCGCCTTCATGTTCTGTCTAATCAACTGTATCTTCTCGTTTGTTTCCTGAAGCAAGGCCGGCCCAGCGATTGGTGTTTCACCCGTTTCTCTCCAACATGTAGGAGTCCTACATTTCCTTCCATACAAAGCCTCGAACGGAGCTTTCTTGATCGTAGCGTGGTAACTGTTGTTATACGAAAATTCTATGAGTGGCAGATGATCGTCCCAATTGCCACCGAGATCTAACACACACGATCTCATCATGTCTTCAAGCGTTAAGATGGTCCGCTCACTCTGGCCATCAGTTTGCGGGCGGTAAGCTGTACTCATTGCTATTCTTGTCCCTAACCCTTCTTGCAAAGCCGACCAAAAATTTGAAGTAAACCGGCTGTCCCGGTCCGATACTATGGACTTAGGCACTCCATGCCTAGAAACAATCTCGTTCATGTAAATTTGAGCTAATTTCTCCAACGAATAACTTTCACGAATCGGTATGAAGTGAGCCGACTTTGTTAACCGATCCACGATTACCCAAACTGCATCATGCTGTCGCTTAGTCTTTGGCAGCTTTGTAACAAAATCCATTGTAATGTGCTCCCACTTCCATTCCGGAATAGGAAGCGGTTGCAGACTGCCATAAGGTTGTTGATGCTCAGCCTTTACCAACCGGCAAGTCCTACATCGTTCAACATACTGCCCTATGTCCTTTTTCAATCCCGGCCACCAAAAGTCTGCCTTTAAGTCGTTGTACATCTTTGTGCTCCCGGGATGTACAGAAAACTTAGATTGATGTGCCTCCTCAACGATCACATTTCTCATACCACCATATTTCGGCACCCAAATTCTTCCGTACACACCTTTCAAACCCATTTCACTTGTTTCCATATTCTTCATTTGCACCCTTATATCCTCAGCACTAACATTCTCGTCTTTCAAGGCTTCCTCCTGAGCGGCCTTGACATCATCTATAATAGTAGACGTTAACATGGTAGATGTCATCATATAGCAGCAATCCTTAGCATACGCTTTCCGACTCAAGGCATCGGCTACTACATTAGCCTTTCCGGGGTGATAAAGAATTTCACAATCGTAATCTTTTATTAGTTCCATTGATCGTCTCTGCCTCATATTGAGTTCCTTCTGGCTAAAAATGTACTTTAAACTCTTATGGTCCGTGTATAATTGGCACTTAGTCCCGTAGAGATAATGCCTCCATAACTTTAATGCGAATGTTACTGCAGTCAACTCGAGATCATGAGTTGAGTAGTTCTTCTCATGCTGCTTCAACTGCCTTGAAGCATATGCAATTACTTTCCCCCGCTGCATCAGTACAGCGCCTAACCCTAACCTCGAAGCATCGGTATACACCACAAAGTCATCATTGCCCTCAGGTAAGGCAAGTATCGGCGCTTCACTCAAAGTTTTCTTCAAAACTTCAAACGCCTCTTGCTGCACGGTCTCCCAAACAAAAGGCGCATTCTTCTTCGTTAATGCCGTCAGCGGAACTGCAATCTTTGAAAAGTCCTTTATAAACCTCCTATAATATCCCGCCAACCCAAGAAAACTCCTGATTTCCGTAGCTGATTGTGGCGGTTCCCAATTTCTTATAGCCTCAACTTTAGCTGGATCAACCGAAATCCCAGCTCCAGATATAACATGTCCTAGAAACTGTATCTGTTGTAGCCAAAACTCGCACTTTGAGAACTTGGCGTACAACCTTTCTTTTCTTAACAACTCCAACAGTTCTCTCAGATGTTCAGCATGTTCTGCTTCAGACTTAGAATATACCAGTATATCATCAATAAACACTATCACCGACTTATCCAACATCGGTCTACAAACCCTATTCATCAAGTCCATAAAGACAGCCGGGGCATTGGTTAACCCAAAAGGCATAACCAAGAACTCGTAATGCCCATAACGTGTCCTAAATGCTGTCTTAGGCACATCCTCTTCTCGAACTTTCAGTTGATGGTACCCCGATCTCAGATCAATCTTAGAAAATACACAAGCGCCATGTAACTGATCAAACAAGTCGTCTATCCTCGGCAGAGGATACTTGTTCTTAATCGTCAATTTATTCAGCTCCCGGTAATCTATGCACATCCTCATCGTGCCATCTTTCTTCTTTACAAACAGTACCGGAGCTCCCCACGGTGATGAACTCGGCCGAATAAAGCCCTTGTCCAATAACTCCTGAAGTTGTGTCATCATTTCTTTCATCTCGGTTGGGGCAAGACGATAAGGAGAACGAGCTACCGGTGCAGCTCCGGGGATCAGATCAATTCGAAACTCAACTTGTCTCTCAGGCGGCACGCCAGACAAGTCTTCCGGAAACACATCCGGGAATTGTGAAACAACCGGCACATCGGCCAAAGTTCTCTTCTCTGCCTTAGCATCAATCGCATATGCTAAGTATGCATCACATCCCTTTGCAACAAGCTTTCGAGCTTTTGCAATAGTCAGCAAACACAGATCCCCGCTTCTCCTATCCCCATATATACATATCTCACGCCCCTCCGGGGTAGTTATCTTTATCATTCGGCTCCTACACACTATGTGGGCTTCATTCTCGATCAACCAGTCCATCCCGACTATGACATCAAACTCACTGAATTCTATCGGTATCAAGTCCAAATTGAAGACTACATCTTCAATTACTAACGTGCAGTTACGGTAGACATGATCTACTTTTACTAGAGTGTTGCTAGCAGTTTCTATATCAAGAACAGCAGATAATCTAGATAGTGGCATGGCAATTCTTTGTGCAAACATAGTAGAAACAAACGACCTATTGGCACCCGAATCAAATAAAACTCGTGCAGGCATAGAATTAACTATGAACGTACCCGTGACGACCTCCGGATTTTCCCTTGCCTCCTCTGCAGTTATCTGGAAAGCACGAGCAGGTGCCCTTTGAGACTGACCCCGGCGGTTAACTGAACCACCACTCGAACCTCCAGACGAGCGTGTTGATGATGGGACAGCAGCCGTTGGAGCATTCTTTCTACAATTCCTGCTATAGTGACCCCACACCCCACACTTATAGCAAGCATCACCCTTCCTTGGGCAGTCATTCTGAAAATGTCCCAGCTCCCCACAGCAAAAACAAGCACGTCCGTTAGGGCATTTGCCAAAATGCTCCAGGTGACATTTGTTGCAGTATTGTGGTTCGGTGTTGATAGAGTATGCACGAGCACGACCGCGATCAGAAGAACCAGATGGTCGGCGAAAAGACTGCTGTGACGAGTATTGTGAAGACCGGGAAGATCCCGAGTATCCTCCCTCCCTTTGGCGCTTCGGCGGTGACGGCTGTGTCGGATTGGTGGAAGCAGCAGCAGACCCAACAGAGTAGCCCGACATAATCAAAATCTGCTCTACATTTCTGGCAGCCTCAAGTAAGCCAGCAAATGTAGGGTAACGAACATTGCTCATGACCCTCCTAATCTCAATGTCAAGACCAGCCTCGAACCTGGTCACTTTCCTTTCTTCGGTGTCCACCTGATGAGGTGCGAACAGACTTAACCTCGTGAACTCCACAGCATATTGGGACACCGTCTTCGTCCCCTGTACCAGCGCCATAAATCTTGCCTCTAATCTCCGACGCTCATCAATCGGACAGTATTGCTGAGTGAATAAGTCCTTGAACTCAGCCCAAGTCATAACCGAAACTTTCTCTAATGTCAAAGCGTTCACCATGGCATTCCACCACATGATTGCATCATTCGTGAACATAGCAGTTGCATAACGAACCATGTCCTTCTCAGCACAGTCGCTGATTCGGAATGTTCGCTCAGTTGCTGTTATCCATTCCAGTGCAGCAACAGCATCCCCTAAACCGTTAAACTCTATAGCTCCATTTCCTTTAAAATCCTTAAACCGACAACCCCTGGGCTTATTAGATGACCCAGTGTTGTCATCTTGTTCCTCATTAATTCCTTCTCTTTCTTTTTCTTTGTTCTTCCTTTTATCTTCCCTTCGCTTAGTTTCGGCCTCATCTCGAGCCCGAAACTGCTCTTGAATCATCTCTCTTTGCTCAGCCATCATGGCTAGCATCATTTCTCTCGTCTCTTCAGGTGTCATTCCTCCTCCAGACATGTTCTGAAATACGAAACATATAACTTATTTAGCAACATGTCATAAATTTAAAGACACCATTCATTTGTCCCGTATGATAGTCAATTTCTTATAATTACTAGATCATAACCTATCTTAGTTCAGATCATTACTTAGCATCACTACATATCATCACCTAATGTTTGAGATTAAGACCTCACGGACACTTGAATCTCAAACTATTTGCTCTGATACCATCTCGTGTGACACCCTTGCCACAACAACCACCAATTACAATACACCCAGGATTAATCATCAACATGCAATAACATAATGATCTGATAACCTAAATTTAAGTGCGGAAGCATTAAAACATAAATAAAGTGGTGCAACAAGTGTTAAACACCCTACGGTGCTATCAGGTACCAAGTCTAGGTCTACACACCCATACATTTATTACAATCATCCAGAATATATTACAACATTTGTCCCACAACATAATTACCGATTAAATAGCAGATATCTTCCAAATCTTCCAAATCGACCTAACTAGAAGGTCCAGCAGTAGATTTCCCTTTTCCTGAAAAAAAAATACAACAACTAAAACGTAAGCGAATGCTTAGTGAATACAAAGATTGCGCATATTATAAATATTTATGAAGCCCAAGAGTAACCCCGACGACAAACGTCGTATACTCTCTTCGTACACCAAGTACGGACCAGAGCCGCAGCCCCTTCGAGCCCAAAGCTCGGCATTTACACATACCATCTGAGACAAACGAACGATCGGGGATGACATACTGCCTACCGGACCTGGAGGGATCAGCTCCAGCGTCATATAGCACAGTAACATCAGAGTTAACGATGCGACCCACCGGTCCATCACTAGATGCACAACAATCGAACGGACATGCAACAAGTAAGAATGTGCATCTAAATCTACGCAAGTTAGTAGAAATCCAACCAAACAAGTGAAACAACAGGTCTCAGCAGGCAAAGCTTAACATAAATCAGATATAATCATGCGAAATCTACTGTACTCACAGTGGGTGCGTAATTATCTTTAACCAATTTTATTTCTCTTCGGGCTTTCAACCGGATTCCACCAAGTACCCCACTGTGGGTTAAACAACACCACAAGGGACCTGTTATATCAATTACAACATTACATCGTATCATTAACCGTTTAACTCCATAATAATCAAGTTTCGTAAGTTTGACGATATTTTCCTCATTTCAGGTACATGACCAAATTTATACCATAACTAAGTTTGAACCCATTTCAAGTTCATATATTGACCTTTATATAACTCATGACATTTTATGTGTTGTTTATGAGTTTCATTCAAAATACACAAGCCTAGAAAGTAGTATTCTCAATTTTAGGCATTAAACTCGAATTTTAATGGGTTAGATTCGAAATTAATCATCAGATTCGAACCCCATGGTCAGATTCGAACCATACTTCGAATCTATCATCAGATTCGAACTGGCCTTCGAGTCTATCATCAGATTCGAACCCCTCCCTTAGAATCTGATGGTACACCTTCGAATCTAGCATCAAACTCGAGTCTGTTCTTACATTTCGACTCTGTTCTTGACATATTCGAGTCTGTTCATCATTTTAACTTAAATCCTTCATTTCTAAGGCCTAAAATCAGTGTTATATCATGTATGATGCATATATTCGATTCTACTATGCATATAGTATCATAATCCAGCAACATTTTAAGCAAAACAAACTTAAATATGCATAAAATGATAGATTCGAGATTCTTGTTCTTCAAAACCGAAACCATAACTTAAAAAGGATCGATTCTTACCTCAATTCGCACGAAATCTGAAATCCCTTTGTAGATTACTGTTGTACTCCTCGATACCTTTCCGATGACGTATAATTCTCGAAAATCCAACGGTCGGTTTGTGATTTATCTTAGAGAGATGTAGAGAGAAAATTTCTAGAGAGATAGAGTAGAGAGAGAGTGTAAACTAGAAAATGAAGCCTATTGCCCTTTATATACTACTTTCGTCATTTTGCACATTTCATCACCCGACTTAACCGGTTCCATAAAATACCGATTTAATCTTAAATTTATCATAAATAACTTTTAAATTTATAATAATCCACAAAATTGATTCTGAGTTCAATTTTCTTAAAAATAACAACAAACTTTGCTAAATATCCAAATACATAATAATCACCCAAATTCAACTTTAAATATAAATTTTCCACTTAATTAGTCAAAATACATCAAATTGAATCCGTGGATGTTACAGTTTGGTCTAGAAAAAGAAAATCCGGTCATCAAACCAAAAACGTTAATCCAGCCAAAACAAAAGGTTAGGTATTATTTTTAATTTTAATACCTTGTTTAGTTTTATTTTTAGAAAATGTTGCATTTATTCTCATTATAATGCAACACTCTAAAAATGTGTTGCAATTTTTTTCATTATAGATGCAACACTCTAAAAATGTGTTGCATTTTTTTATTGAAATATGCAACACTTTAAATAAATGTTGCAAGTTTTAGTAAAATTTGCAACACTTTAGAAAATTGTTGCATTTTTTTAGTAAAAATTGCAACACTTTATAAAAAGTGTTGCATTAAATCATTATATGCAACACTTATTGTCATTGTGTTGCTTTAGAGTGAACTTAAATAAAAAAGCAACAGTTTTTAAATGTGTTGCATTAGCTTCAATTTGTAGTAGTGTCTCTCTCTCTCTCTCTCTCTCTCTCTCTATATATATATATATATATATATATATATATATATATATATATATATATATATATATATATATATATATATGTGTGTGTGTGTGTGTGTGTGTGTGTGTGTTGGTATAGAAAGAATTGAAATTGAAAACCATGACAAAGAAAAACCGAAACCAAACTGAAACCAAAATAAAAACCAAAAAATCAAATCGTTTAAAATCCATATTGAACGGTTTCTTGAATATAGAAACCGATGTTTCGGCTTGGTTTTTGGTGTTTTTCCAAAAACCGATCCATGCTCAACCCTAATCAAAATAATCTTCATTTTTTAATGTCTATAGAAAACATATTTTTTTTATATTTTTGTAGGCACACATTACATTTGATTTATCTCTAACAAAATTTAAACAAAAAAATGGATTATGAACTTATTTTATTGTGTTTTCGATTTTCATAAATTTAGTTTTTTTAAAATAATGATTAGTTAAAGATAAATGAACATTTAATTTGATATTTTTTTATTATTGGTAAAAAGTTAAAAGTCGCTGCTATTATTGGTAAAAATATAAAACGTTGTTGCTATTATTGGTAAAAAGATAAAAAGTTATTGGTATTAATGGATGGTAACCTGCTATAGCAGGTTTCCAGGTCAAAAGTTGGTATAATCGGTAAAAAATTATAAAAGTTGTTGCTATTAATGATAAAAAGTAAATAATGTGGGTATAAACGGTAAAACTACAAAAAGTTGTTGTTATTTTTAGCATATAACCCTAAACAATATTTACTTTAACATGATGCAATAGGATGTTGAGATTGTTACAAGCAATTAAAGAAATACGACAATAATATATAGGAATTATTTGTTCTTATTGTAGGTTTTTGTTAAATCTATTTATTTATTTATTTATTATTATTGTTGTTATTATTATTATTATTATAAAAAAGAAGATCATCTAAATGTCACTTGTTATTTGTTATTTTATGTAAAAGTATTAACCATATAAATGATAAATGTATTTTAGTTCAATTTTCATTTCAAATAACAAATCAAGCAATATCTTAAAATAACTGGAACTACATAAAATATTTTTTGTTAGAAGTATTTTAATAATTTTGGTAGCAAAGTGTCATGAAATAATCTATCTATTCTATTAAAAGAATAATTACATGTACTTGACAATTAAATAGATTTGCCACTTGTATTAACGAGAATATGACATGTATCTACAATATTTATTAATAAAATAAAATTAAAATAAATTTATTTATAAAAAATCATCTGACTAAAGATTCTGTTTTGAAAACTTTTGAACGTCGTTTTAATATCTTTCAATCTTCCTGATTTCTTTTTATCCAAACGTATTCTTATACTTTTAGTTACTTATCAAAGTTTATCATCCCTAAAAACTACCAAAGTTTATATCCAGTTATTTAAGTATCGGGTGTAGTATACACATGTAATAAACTAGCACTGAAGAAAACAATAATTAAAATTTATATATCAATCCGTGAATAGAAATATATTTATACACATAACACATGTACGTAAGCCATGCATCACTTCAACGTCACAACTTTATTTTATTCATTGTAGCAAAAGAAAAACTCGTTTGTACCTCGTTTATTGGAGGTTTTAGAAAAACTAAAAAAGTCTTCATTATTTATTTTTAACACAAATATAATCAAACAATACTTCTTAACAGTCTTTAACTTTTTATAACTATGTTATATTAATACTTTTTCAATCAAACTGATTACTATGATATTCAGGATATGATGATTATATATATTTTTCTTTTTGAAATGTGATTATAATTTAATCAAAATCGGTTATTAAATTTTCCTTCTAACATTAATTTGACATTGAAAATATTCATATATTTAGATGTACTTTCTCTTGTTTATAATGAACACAATCCTGTTTGACTTTCTTATGATAAATACACTCAAAACTAAATGAATAATTGTATTGATCTGAAATTATTAATTTTGTCAAACAAAAACATGGATGAAAAGGATTGTTATTA